>SEYY01008221.1:0-11514 GCA_009176605.1 Armadillidium nasatum
GGCGGAAGTTAAAGAAAAGGTAAAGGTGTAATTGTTCTTCAAAAAATTCACGTGAGTTTAGAATAAACTCAAGCGAACTGCAAATTGTGTTGTACAGGAGAAGCGTGTTGTATTAATTTAACAGTACGGTATGTAATTTAACACATTTATAATAGTGATGCTATGATTTCAAATAAACTTTGTTGATATTAACAATAATAATTATTATTCTTAATATCAAGTGATGGGAGTATACTTACGTACGACGACCCAAATTACAATTAAAGACGGAGTGTAAAACCAACTATACTTACAACTCTATACGATGGACTACTTACAAGTTGTACCGAAACCAAATTCACATATTATATTCTTGACGAAAATCACGCAATAATGATTTACTTTAAATGAAGGAAATATTAACTCTGAGAATATTTAAGTTGATACAACGATCTCTACATTAATATTCACAACTTTTAGTTAAATCAATATTTCGATTATTATTACATCTAACATCAAATGCGAAAATGTTTAGCTCTACACAAACACAATCTGCGCTCACAGGTTTCACTTCTAGACTGCCGCCTTAAGCGAAAGCGCTCTAGGGTTTCGAATGTAACTAGTTAAAGTAGTTCGATATAAGTTAATTAACTCGATTTTTTATTAATCTATATTTACAACAGAGACATTGTAAAAATTTAAATGAATTTAAATATATAAAATGTAATTAGTAAACCGTTACCAGAAGTTCTATTTTAATTGTTTGGCTTGTTAACAAACGGAGATGCCGACGCAAGTTCCAGAAAATTCTCGAACGTTCTCAATTTTTGTATGATGAAATTTTAAACGTAGGTTATTTCTAGTTTTCCCTATCAATTAATTACTTGATATATAATATGTGTATTTAATGATTGAGGAATCTAATAAACTTGATAAGAAAGTGGTAATTACATTTAAACTCAAGAAAATTGACTTTATATGAGTATTTATTGACTTGTAACAGATGCCACGTGCTTATATATATATATATATATATATATATATATATATATATATATATATATATATATATATATATATATATATATATATATATATATATATATATATATATATATATATAATGGGTTTTATCTCCTGATTATAAAAATGAACCAAATGCATTTTATAAAAAGTTACAAGCGTTGGAAGATGGTTGTTTTTCCCGCAAAGAAACAAATTTCGGATTAAACATGGCGGGCGGCAAAAGTGCCCGCGGAGGAATTCTTTTACAGAAATATGAGTTGTAAGAAGAAATGAATTTTAATAAATATAAAGATATAATGAATCATAAAATAATATAGAAAATAAAATAACTGGAGGAAATATGAAGTAAATAAATATTATCTTATAATAATATAAACGATAAATTTAAAAGGCATTCCTACTTCAAGAACACAAAAAAAAGGGAGCTCGCTGAGTCATTCACTTATTAAAATTTTACAGCTGGTTAGATTTAATTATAAATCGCAACATTAATTTTTTTTCAATTCATCATGGAGTGTTTGGAAATTTTCCTGAGACTCTTGGGTTTTGAAACGATCGCGATTAAAATTTGGAAGCCGTTTTCGAAGTGTGGTACATCTGCTGTGCAAGATGTTCCTTAAACTCAGGTATATTACAATGCACATAAGTTACGACAGTATGTCGTATTTTCGCAAAACAAAATTCATTTTCAGATACCTTTGTTTGGTTCCACAACGCTTTCGTTATAACTAATAACGAAGGAGTTGTGTATTTGGAACCTCTTGTATTAACAAAAAAATTTGTTAACTCTCCATGTCTATAATGTTTTTGATATAGTTTCATCAAAGTGAAGGTATCTGGTTTGAGATGTATTAAGGCTCGCCCAAATTTTTTAGTGGTTTTGTGTTGTTTCACTGGAATACTCCAAATACACGCGTCGTCATTAAATTCTGCTTTTTAAAATTCATGCAATTGCATGTTTATAATTTGCCCAGGACGAAGAAAATTCTTTAATGATAAAATCAAAACAATTAATGCCGTCAGCTTTGATTGTAATTTCCTTTCAGCTTGGGTGATTTCTTCTTTTACAGACATATCCATGAACATAGTTTGTAATTTTTTTATGTACTCAGAGTTGAAAAAGGCTTTTATTTCTTCGACACTAATTTTAACTTCTTTTTGTTGTTCATGACTCTCATCCTGTTCCACTAAACATTCTTTGTTTATTCTGTTAGAAATATCCTTCAATTTTGAATTCATGTAACCCACAATGTTTGAGTTCTCTTCCATGAAATAACTAATGAGGAAATTTTTAATAAACCCAAAGTAATGTTTTCTAGTACTTGCCTTCAATTTTTGACAGTTTTCTTGGAATATGAATTTATTTAAATCTAGTACTAATTGACGTACATTTGACTTATCTTTTATGTCTTTAACCGTCATACCATTACTTCTTAGAAATTTCAAGAACTTAGAAATTTCTTTTTCAGCTTGTTTAATGTTCTTTTCATTGTATCCCTTGCTAGCTAATTCTTCAAGGAATGTTGGCAAAGCAGTATTTTCCTCATTGTCATCTGTAGCATTATTACTTACATACTCATTAACATTGATAATTTTTTTCAAAAGAAGTACTTCAGATTTTTCTACCTTAAAATCGTGCGATTTATGTTTGCAAGTAAAATGCAATTTCAGTAGACTTCTCCTGACCATTGTTCCACATATGTGGCATATTACGTATTTTGTTTCCAATGAAATTGGCGATTGAAACTGTAAAAATAGGTACCTCGCAAACGCTATCAAGATGTTGACATAACCTTCATGGCATACCTTATGCCTCTGTTTTAAATGCTGTCTCCATCTACAAACATTATAGCATAGGGGACAAGGTCCAGTCCCAGGTTTTGATTTTGTAATATGACCAAATTGGAAATTACTGTCACAGTTGTGGAATATATCTGAAACACAAACTAAATTCCCATAGAAGTCCAACCAAATGCCAACACTTGTGAATCTGAATTTAAAATTAAAGTTCCTTCCGTCAGGTATTTCTTCTTCTACATTATTCTCCCTTTCGTCACCATCAACCTCACAATTAATTGGTTCTTCATTTTGGCTAGCGAAGGATTCATCGTTAGTATCTGAAAGATCATTAAAAGATGAACTTTTACTATCAAGGGTTGGTTTTTGGGACTGGCTTTTAGATTGTAATTCTGTTGGAATAAACTTTTCTTCATCTGCATCAGTTTCTGAAAGATGATTTGAAGACAAACTTCTATCAGGGGATGAATTTAGTGACTCGTTTGAATAATATCCCTCACTTGGAATATACTCTTCATCATCATCTTCTGAAATGTTGGAAAACGATTCTTCATGATTGGAAGTTGAATCAACGTTAACATCTGGAAGATCATCATCAGAAGAAGAATCAATTCTGGCACGCTTCAGTTTCTGAGAATGGCATATGAAATCTTCATCATCTGTTTCTTTATCCGATTCTTTACATTCGACTACACCATCATCTGAAAACTTATCTTCTTGGTCATCGTCATCCGGTTCGAAGGACCCCCCCAAAAAAAAAAAGATGTTTTTCCCAATTCTGATTACAAGCTTCAATTTGTCAATCAAGAACCAGTAGAATCACTCCTTTTCCAAACTACTGTTTTTTAACGTAATAAACTGCAAATATTACTCAACAGTTAATTTAGAAAACCAAATAAAAATGCAATTGTATAAGGAGGGGGTTGCTCCGGGTTGTTTCCCAGATTATTATGGTTGTGTAATATAAAGTTTATTTACCTTTGTGTAAAGGATTGTGACCTCCTTGCCTACCCTCCTTCAAGCTGGGGTTGTTGCCTAAATTTTCATTCAAACTCAATGAGTAATCAATTGCAGTATTTTGCAATATCACAACTGGTTATTCACCAAATCTTAAACTCTTAAGATAGACACCGAGCTTGATTGAAAGCAACACCTAAAGTCAGAAAAATAATTGGAGAAGGACTAGGCGGAAGTTAAAGAAAAAGGTAAAGGTGTAATTGTTCTTCAAAAAATTCACGTGAGTTTAGAATAAACTCAAGCGAACTGCAAATTGTGTTATACAGGAGAAGCGTGTTGTATTAATTTAACAGTACTGTATGTAATTTAAACACATTTATAATAGTGATGCTATGATTTCAAATAAACTTTGTCGATATTAACAATAATAATTATTATTCTTAATATCAAGTGATGGGAGTATACTTACGTACGACGACCCAAATTACAATTAAAGACGGAGTGTACAACCAACTATACTTACAACTCTATATGGTGGACTACTTACAAGTTGTACCGAAACCAAGTTCACAAATAATATTCTTGACGAAAATCATGCAATAATGATTTACTTTAAAATGAAGGAGATATTAACTCTGAGAATATTTAAGTTGACACAACGATCTCTACATTAATATTCACAACTTCAGTTAAATCAATATTTCGATTATTATTACATCTAACATCAAATGCGAAAATGTTTAGCTCTACACAAACACAATCTGCGCTCACAGGTTTCACTTCTAGACTGCCGCCTTAAGCGAAAGCGCTCTAGGGTTTCGAATGTAACTAGTTAAAGTAGTTCGATATAAGTTAATTAACTCGATTTTTTATTAATCTATATTTACAACAGAGACATTGTAAAAATTTAAATGAATTTAAATATATAAAATGTAATTAGTAAACCGTTACCAGAAGTTCTATTTTAATTGTTTGGCTTGTTAACAAACGGAGATGCCGACGCAAGTTCCAGAAAATTCTCGAACGTTCTCAATTTTTGTATGATGAAATTTTAAACGTAGGTTATTTCTAGTTTTCCCTATCAATTAATTACTTGATATATAATATGTGTATTTAATGATTGAGGAATCTAATAAACTTGATAAGAAAGTGGTAATTACATTTAAACTCAAGAAAATTGACTTTATATGAGTATTTATTGACTTGTAACAGATGCCACGTGCTTATATATATATATATATATATATATATATATATATATATATATATATATATATATATATATATATATATATATATATATATATATATATATATATATATATATATATATATATATATATATATATATATATATATATATATATATATATATATATATATATATATATATATATATATATATATATATATATAGAATGGGTTTTATCTCCTGATTATGAAAATGATTATAAAAATGAACCAAATGCATTTTATAAAAAGTTACAAGCGTTGGAAGATGGTTGTTTTTCCCGCAAAGAAACAAATTTCGGATTAAACATGGCGGGCGGCAAAAGTGCCCGCGGAGGAATTCTTTTACAGAAATATGAGTTGTAAGAAGAAATGAATTTTAATAAATATAAAGATATAATGAATCATAAAATAATATAGAAAATAAAATAACTGGAGGAAATATGAAGTAAATAAATATTATCTTATAATAATATAAACGATAAATTAAAAGGCATTCCTACTTCAAGAACACAAAAAAAAGGGAGCTCGCTGAGTCATTCACTTATTAAAATTTTACAGCTGGTTAGATTTAATTATAAATCGCAACATTAATTTTTTTTCAATTCATCATGGAGTGTTTGGAAATTTTCCTGAGACTCTTGGGTTTTGAAACGATCGCGATAAAATTTGGAAGCCGTTTTCGAAGTGTGGTACATCTGCTGTGCAAGATGTTCCTTAAACTCAGGTATATTACAATGCACATAAGTTACGACAGTATGTCGTATTTTCGCAAAACAAAATTCATTTTCAGATACCTTTGTTTGGTTCCACAACGCTTTCGTTATAACTAATAACGAAGGAGTTGTGTATTTGGAACCTCTTGTATTAACAAAAAAATTTGTTAACTCTCCATGTCTATAATGTTTTTGATATAGTTTCATCAAAGTGAAGGTATCTGGTTTGAGATGTATTAAGGCTCGCCCAAATTTTTTAGTGGTTTTGTGTTGTTTCACTGGAATACTCCAAATACACGCGTCGTCATTAAATTCTGCTTTTTGAAAATTCATGCAATTGCATGTTTATAATTTGCCCAGGACGAAGAAAATTCTTTAATGATAAAATCAAAACAATTAATGCCGTCAGCTTTGATTGTAATTTCCTTTCAGCTTGGGTGATTTCTTCTTTTACAGACATATCCATGAACATAGTTTGTAAATTTTTTTATGTACTCAGAGTTGAAAAAGGCTTTTATTTCTTCGACACTAATTTTAACTTCTTTTTGTTGTTCATGACTCTCATCCTGTTCCACTAAACATTCTTTGTTTATTCTGTTAGAAATATCCTTCAATTTTGAATTCATGTAACCCACAATGTTTGAGTTCTCTTCCATGAAATAACTAATGAGGAAATTTTTAATAAACCCAAAGTAATGTTTTCTAGTACTTGCCTTCAATTTTTGACAGTTTTCTTGGAATATGAATTTATTTAAATCTAGTACTAATTGACGTACATTTGACTTATCTTTTATGTCTTTAACCGTCATACCATTACTTCTTAGAAATTTCAAGAACTTAGAAATTTCTTTTTCAGCTTGTTTAATGTTCTTTTCATTGTATCCCTTGCTAGCTAATTCTTCAAGGAATGTTGGCAAAGCAGTATTTTCCTCATTGTCATCTGTAGCATTATTACTTACATACTCATTAACATTGATAATTTTTTTCAAAAGAAGTACTTCAGATTTTTCTACCTTAAAATCGTGCGATTTATGTTTGCAAGTAAAATGCAATTTCAGTAGACTTCTCCTGACCAGTGTTCCACATATGTGGCATATTACGTATTTTGTTTCCAATGAAATTGGCGATTGAAACTGTAAAAATAGGTACCTCGCAAACGCTATCAAGATGTTGACATAACCTTCATGGCATACCTTATGCCTCTGTTTTAAATGCTGTCTCCATCTACAAACATTATAGCATAGGGGACAAGGTCCAGTCCCAGGTTTTGATTTTGTAATATGACCAAATTGGAAATTACTGTCACAGTTGTGGAATATATCTGAAACACAAACTGAAATTCCCATAGAAGTCCAACCAAATGCCAACACTTGTGAATCTGAATTTAAAATTAAAGTTCCTTCCGTCAGGTATTTCTTCTTCTACATTATTCTCCCTTTCGTCACCATCAACCTCACAATTAATTGGTTCTTCATTTTGGCTAGCGAAGGATTCATCGTTAGTATCTGAAAGATCATTAAAAGATGAACTTTTACTATCAAGGGTTGGTTTTTGGGACTGGCTTTTAGATTGTAATTCTGTTGGAATAAACTTTTCTTCATCTGCATCAGTTTCTGAAAGATGATTTGAAGACAAACTTCTATCAGGGGATGAATTTAGTGACTCGTTTGAATAATATCCCTCACTTGGAATATACTCTTCATCATCATCTTCTGAAATGTTGGAAAACGATTCTTCATGATTGGAAGTTGAATCAACGTTAACATCTGGAAGATCATCATCAGAAGAAGAATCAATTCTGGCACGCTTCAGTTTCTGAGAATGGCATATGAAATCTTCATCATCTGTTTCTTTATCCGATTCTTTACATTCGACTACACCATCATCTGAAAACTTATCTTCTTGGTCATCGTCATCCGGTTCGAAGGACCCCCCCAAAAAAAAGATGTTTTTCCCAATTCTGATTACAAGCTTCAATTTGTCAATCAAGAACCAGTAGAATCACTCCTTTTCCAAACTACTGTTTTTTAACGTAATAAACTGCAAATATTACTCAACAGTTAATTTAGAAAACCAAATAAAAATGCAGTTGTATAAGGAGGGGGTTGCTCCGGGTTGTTTCCCAGATTATTATGGTTGTGTAATATAAAGTTTATTTACCTTTGTGTAAAGGATTGTGACCTCCTTGCCTACCCTCCTTCAAGCTGGGGTTGTTGCCTAAATTTTCATTCAAACTCAATGAGTAATCAATTGCAGTATTTTGCAATATCACAACTGGTTATTCACCAAATCTTAAACTCTTAAGATAGACACCGAGCTTGATTGAAAGCAACACCTAAAGTCAGAAAAATAATTGGAGAAGGACTAGGCGGAAGTTAAAGAAAAAGGTAAAGGTGTAATTGTTCTTCAAAAAATTCACGTGAGTTTAGAATAAACTCAAGCGAACTGCAAATTGTGTTATACAGGAGAAGCGTGTTGTATTAATTTAACAGTACTGTATGTAATTTAACACATTTATAATAGTGATGCTATGATTTCAAATAAACTTTGTTGATATTAACAATAATAATTATTATTCTTAATATCAAGTGATGGGAGTATACTTACGTACGACGACCCAAATTACAATTAAAGACGGAGTGTACAACCAACTATACTTACAACTCTATATGGTGGACTACTTACAAGTTGTACCGAAACCAAGTTCACAAATAATATTCTTGACGAAAATCATGCAATAATGATTTACTTTAAAATGAAGGAGATATTAACTCTGAGAATATTTAAGTTGACACAACGATCTCTACATTAATATTCACAACTTTAGTTAAATCAATATTTCGATTATTATTACATCTAACATCAAATGCGAAAATGTTTAGCTCTACACAAACACAATCTGCGCTCACAGGTTTCACTTCTAGACTGCCGCCTTAAGCGAAAGCGCTCTAGGGTTTCGAATGTAACTAGTTAAAGTAGTTCGATATAAGTTAATTAACTCGATTTTTTATTAATCTATATTTACAACAGAGACATTGTAAAAATTTAAATGAATTTAAATATATAAAATGTAATTAGTAAACCGTTACCAGAAGTTCTATTTTAATTGTTTGGCTTGTTAACAAACGGAGATGCCGACGCAAGTTCCAGAAAATTCTCGAACGTTCTCAATTTTTGTATGATGAAATTTTAAACGTAGGTTATTTCTAGTTTTCCCTATCAATTAATTACTTGATATATAATATGTGTATTTAATGATTGAGGAATCTAATAAACTTGATAAGAAAGTGGTAATTACATTTAAACTCAAGAAAATTGACTTTATATGAGTATTTATTGACTTGTACGTGCTTATATATATATATATATATATATATATATATATATATATATATATATATATATATATATATATATATATATATATATATATATATATATATATATATATATATATATATATATATATATATATATATATATATATATATATATATATATATATATATATATAGAAAGGGTTTCATCTCCTGATTATGAAAATGATTATAAAAATGAACCAAATGCATTTTATAAAAAGTTACAAGCGTTGGAAGATGGTTGTTTTTCCCGCAAAGAAACAAATTTCGGATTAAACATGGCGGGCGGCAAAAGTGCCCGCGGAGGAATTCTTTTACAGAAATATGAGTTGTAAGAAGAAATGAATTTTAATAAATATAAAGATATAATGAATCATAAAATAATATAGAAAATAAAATAACTGGAGGAAATATGAAGTAAATAAATATTATCTTATAATAATATAAACGATAAATTTAAAGGCATTCCTACTTCAAGAACACAAAAAAAGGGAGCTCGCTGAGTCATTCACTTATTAAAATTTTACAGCTGGTTAGATTTAATTATAAATCGCAACATTAATTTTTTTTCAATTCATCATGGAGTGTTTGGAAATTTTCCTGAGACTCTTGGGTTTTGAAACGATCGCGTTAAAATTTGGAAGCCGTTTTCGAAGTGTGGTACATCTGCTGTGCAAGATGTTCCTTAAACTCAGGTATATTACAATGCACATAAGTTACGACAGTATGTCGTATTTTCGCAAAACAAAATTCATTTTCAGATACCTTTGTTTGTTCCACAACGCTTTCGTTATAACTAATAACGAAGGAGTTGTGTATTTGGAACCTCTTGTATTAACAAAAAAATTTGTTAACTCTCCATGTCTATAATGTTTTTGATATAGTTTCATCAAAGTGAAGGTATCTGGTTTGAGATGTATTAAGGCTCGCCCAAATTTTTTAGTGGTTTTGTGTTGTTTCACTGGAATACTCCAAATACACGCGTCGTCATTAAATTCTGCTTTTTGAAATTCATGCAATTGCATGTTTATAATTTGCCCAGGACGAAGAAAATTCTTTAATGATAAAATCAAAACAATTAATGCCGTCAGCTTTGATTGTAATTTCCTTTCAGCTTGGGTGATTTCTTCTTTTACAGACATATCCATGAACATAGTTTGTAAATTTTTTATGTACTCAGAGTTGAAAAAGGCTTTTATTTCTTCGACACTAATTTTAACTTCTTTTTGTTGTTCATGACTCTCATCCTGTTCCACTAAACATTCTTTGTTTATTCTGTTAGAAATATCCTTCAATTTTGAATTCATGTAACCCACAATGTTTGAGTTCTCTTCCATGAAATAACTAATGAGGAAATTTTTAATAAACCCAAAGTAATGTTTTCTAGTACTTGCCTTCAATTTTTGACAGTTTTCTTGGAATATGAATTTATTTAAATCTAGTACTAATTGACGTACATTTGACTTTCTTTTATGTCTTTAACCGTCATACCATTACTTCTTAGAAATTTCAAGAACTTAGAAATTTCTTTTTCAGCTTGTTTAATGTTCTTTTCATTGTATCCCTTGCTAGCTAATTCTTCAAGGAATGTTGGCAAAGCAGTATTTTCCTCATTGTCATCTGTAGCATTATTACTTACATACTCATTAACTTATTGATAATTTTTTTCAAAAGTAGTACATCATATTTTTCTACCATTAAAATCGTGCGATTTATGTTTGCAAGTAAAATGCAATTTCAGTAGACTTCTCCTGACCAGTGTTCCACATATGTGGCATATTACGTATTTTGTATTCCAATGGTAATTGGCGATTGATAACTGTAAAAATAGGTACCTCGCAAACGCTATCAAGATGTTGACATAACCTTCATGGCATACCTTATGCCTCTGTTTTAAATGCTGTCTCCATCTACAAACATTATAGCATAGGGGACAAGGTCCAGTCCCAGGTTTTGATTTTGTAATATGACCAAATTGGAAATTACTGTCACAGTTGTGGAATATATCTGAAACACAAACTGAATTCCCATAGAAGTCCAACCAAATGCCAACACTTGTGAATCTTAATTTAAAATTAAAGTTCCTTCCGTCAGGTATTTCTTCTTCTACATTATTCTCCCTTTCGTCACCATCAACCTCACAATTAATTGGTTCTTCATTTTGGCTAGCGAAGGATTCATCGTTAGTATCTGAAAGATCATTAAAAGATGAACTTTTACTATCAAGGGTTGGTTTTTGGGACTGGCCATTAGATTGTAATTCTGTTGGAATAAACTTTTCTTCATCTTCATCAGTTTCTGAAAGATGATTTGAAGACAAACTTCTATCAGGGGATGAATTTAGTGACTCGTTTGAATAATATCCCTCACTTGGAATATACTCTTCATCATCATCTTCTGAAATGTTGGAAAACGATTCTTCATGATTGGAAGTTGAATCAACGTTAACA
>SEYY01008222.1:0-22778 GCA_009176605.1 Armadillidium nasatum
AGTAAGCCTCAATAAATTTTAAAGCATCTAAAGACAATTCCAAAGAAAAATGATATCAACTTGAGATTCAATTTCTTTTGAAAAAAATCAATCAATTTCTTCAACCTTTTCATCCTCTAAATATTTAATATTTCACTATCATGTATTTTAATAAGGGCAACTTTTTAAAATCTTTTCATACTAAACTTTAAAAAATGAAGAAGTTAATTTATCCCTTGAGCTTTAAACTCATTTAATTTTATTTATAACTATAGTAATAGTTCTTTTATTATATCCTCTTTTCCTATAAATGGTTGGAAATTTGAGATTTTATATTTACTATATGTATCAGTATCATCACTACCAGCCATGGTAATTCTAGTCTTAAGTCTTTCAGACCTATGTTACTTAGGTTAGGCCCATAACTATAATGACAAGTTAGGTTATATTATATTATGAGTTAGGCTTTTACAGTCTTATAATAATAAAGGATCTAGGTTAGATTATACTAAGTATTCTACTTTAGGCTAAGCTTGTTTTAAAATAAGCTTAGACTATTAATAGTTTAATCACATTTTTAAGCAAGGCAATACCAAGCTTAGTATAAATTCCAAAGTAAGTCTGTCTAGCTTAGATTATGTAGCACAAGCCTGGGCCTAGTTTAACCATTGAATAGTTTTAAGTAGTCAAAATTCATTTCTTAATTATGAATTTTATATTACTAATGTTAAATATAATTTAATTTTTACCTTTAGTTAAATTCTCTTAATTATTTAAATGTTGCTAACGTTAAGACCCTAAATACCACCCTAAGTTTAATTCTCAGGCTAGATTATCAAAACCTAGTTCAGGCTAAAATAAGGTCTACTTTTAACTTTTTCTTTAAATTAATTTTTTATTTCATTTAAGAAATGAATCTTGGAATATTATTTATTAATGATGACCAATAAAAACAATATTAACTTAACTAGACAAATTAGTTTAATAGTTTTAAATTTTTTAAAGTTTCAAATTTCAATAGAAGCTTTCTGTACAAAATCAAGAACTATGTCCTTAAAATGTACAACTTGTGTGTAATTTTACTACTAATGCGCGTGCGCGTGCGCACTTTTTAAATATGTATATTATTTAAATAAACCAAGTAAAATTTTAATTCACAAATTAATTTTTAACAGTTAAAAATATTAAAATTTTATAAAATTTTATATTAATATTTTATAATTATATTTATAAATTATTTAAAAGAGAAGTATGAGGAGAGAGAGGAGAGAGAAGAGAGGAGTGAGAGAGAGAGAGAGAGATAGGAGAGAGAGAGAGAGAGAAGAGAGAGAGAGAGAGAGAGAGAGAGAGAGAGAGAGAGAGAGAGAGAGAGAGAGAGAGAGAGAGAGAGAAAGAAAGAGGAGAGAGAGAGAGAGAGAGAGAGAGAGAGAGAGAGAGAGAGAGAGAGAGAGAGAGAGAGAGAGAGAGAATGATTGAGAGAGAGAGAGAGAGAGAGAGAGAGAGAGAGAGAGACTAAATTAACTATCGTAGATACAGAAATTTTTATGAAAAAAATAATATTCTGATATATAAATTGATTTAAATATAGCAAACTTTTAAGCACTGTATATTTACAGGAATTTTACAAGAATACAAAAATAATTTTATGAAAAAATTTACCTTTCTTGCTATAAAAATATAAAACTGAATTTCATTAAACATTATTCTATAATATACCCTAGTATACTTTTGCTTATAGCACATCATATTACATATGCGTTTGATAAAAGTGACTCATGCTGCTTTACATTTGTTAACTTTGTCATTCATTAGTGCTTGAAATACATTAAGGCTTAAGTGGATTTTTGTTGAACACTGCACCCAAGTTTTACTTGCTAATTGTAAACAATTTAAATGTTAGCGCTTAATTTTAAAATTGCATATTTAATACAGGCCTATACCAGTTTATTTGAAATGAACTCATCTCTAGAATTTATTCAAATTAAATTTATTTTATTTCATTGTAAATATATTTTATTATTTGATTTCATAATATGAATATTCTTTTCAATATTATTTGGAAACTTCTTTAACTGGCAACTATGGTTCTGAGGTATTTTTCAGTTTGGTGAATTTTGAAAAGATACTGGGCAGAACCGATATTAAATAGATGTTTTTAAGAATACTTTGAATAAATTTTGTACTGGTTTTGTTTGTGCTTATTATCTGAGTAGTTTAAAAAAAATCTTATATAATATTGGTTATTATGCATGTTCTCTTACCTGGTATTTAGTTGTTATTCATTTTAAACTCAAAATGTAATGTATATTGAAGAAAAAAAATTAGTCAGTAAATCAAATCGTAATTAAAAATAATTAGAGTACTAAAAATCTTGTTATAAAATGATAATAATTAGGCCAACTACACCAATGCCTATGCCTTATAGTGATATAGACAGAGAATGACATCACAAACATATCATATTAATATAATATTTCTTAAGCTAGATATTTGAATACTTAAGTACATTTTAGATATTTATTTATTTAGGTTAGGCCTATTTGCTGGCCATTAGTGTACATTTACCCATTAAGTCAGGCTAGGTTAGGTTAAGTCAAACTAGTTGTTAATTTAACAATTTATTACCTACTTATGTAATATATTTTCCTATTATCTTCCTCTGCCCAATTTCTTATTATATTGTCAAAGTTGCAGATGAAAACCAAGCTTTATGATGTTTCAAACCCATTTTACTGCCTTAAGTGCATTTTAATTTAGCAAATTTGATTTTCTGACAATTTTTCTTGTTTTTCTCATACATTTATTTTCAGTTTATATTTTAAATAACTAAATACCAGGTAAGAAATAACCATGCATATTTACCATAACATTTTTCTGATATATTAGAATAAATTGTTAATAGCTGCAGTGAGTTTGATTGCCTTAAATCATATGTATAATAATTTTATATAATAATTCAAACATAGCATCCAAATGGGAGATTCTTGTAATAATAAATTTATAGAAGTATAATAGAAAACAATGAAATATGTATCAAATGGTCAGGTGGACATTTCTATGCCTTCAGACACTGTACCAGATGGCAGCCAGTGATTCTCAGACATAGTACCTCACCAATCAAGGCATAAGATCTTTTGAAATGAATAATCAAAACCACAGACCTAATAAAATAACCACTCAGGGCATAGGTAACAACCTATCTTACCAAAACAATAATACAGGAATAAGGTACCAGGCATTTGTATGACAGCGATGACGGAAGAGCATAAATAGTTACAACTATTAAGCCAGTTAAAACTTTCACCTTACAATGACAATGAGATACAACATTGACTTGAACACATGGAATACCTATTCATATCAAATATTACTCTATCTTCTGTGAAGTACAGAGCAATTTTACCCACAAATATATTTATTCTGAACCAAGTGTATATGAGACAATGAAAAGAATAATTATCAACAAAAGTTTTTCTATTCAGATTGGCAGCGAGTACTGATATTACTATCAATAAATAAAATTGGCTTTGAAAACCCAAAACAATTCATAAATAAACTGAAATAAGTATTGGGCCATAATACATATAATCAAATAAACAGGACAACCTGGAATGCTTAAAGAAATATTATACGAGTTATTCCTACAGTGGCCACATCTGTAAACTCATAAAACACTCAAAAGATATTAAATTAACAGAAATTGTGGAACATAGAAGTGGAGGTAAATGAATGGGGAAATACAATTAAAACACAAAGTGAATAAAATCGTAGGTCTGGATCACCAAGAGGAGAATATAACCAAAATAAACCTTACAGCTATATCCATAACTGCTTTGGCAGGTCTGCTAATAGAAGTGTGGAGAATGGTTGTAAATTTTCAGAAAGTAATTCCCAAAATATGCCAATAAAATTGAGGAACACAGAGTGATTCTCTTATTGTATAATAATACGATTTAGGTGATTATTTGTAAAGGAAAATTGAAATTTGTAATGAGTCATTCTTAGGAATTATCAGCTGAAGCATTTTATTGATCAAGACTTGTCTTGTAATTTCTGTCTTACGATCTTATTTGTTTCTAACTATCTTATATCCTTATGTTACATAGCTTTCAAATACAGTAATTTATTTTAACACTGTGGTTGTCTGTTCTATTTGTCCCCTGAAGTTCGTCCTTAAAAAAAATCTTTAGCTAAAATCTTTTACTAACTTGACAGACATCAACCCATTAACTGAAAGCACTGACAACTTTAAAAGACTACGTCTTTTTGCCCATTTTTTGCTAATTGAAAGATCTTTTAACGATGACATTAAAAAAAAATTTTCATAGTTTAAAATTTTTTTTTTTTTTTAAATTTTTTTTTTCCTTTTTTTTTTTTTTTTTTTAATTAAAAAAAAAAAAAAAAAAAAAAAAAAAAAAAAAATCAAAAATTTTTTTCATAGTTGGGCTGAGTAGAAAAAAAAATTCGGGCCCCTTCACTAAACACTAAAATTTACGATTTTGGACAGTGGAGAAGGAAGTGTGCAATGTCCTCTTCCTTAGTAGGACACAAGGACAGAAAGGATGTCTTGTAATGCCTAATTTGCAGAGGTGAGTTTAATCTTGTATAGCCTATTCTCAATCGTGGGATATGTCTCATGTATGTATGTGGAAGTGCAGAAGTATTCACCCTGAGCTGACCAATGTGACAGATAAACAGGAAATTTTGAAGTTCCTAACTCCATATAAACCATTTTTTATTATTCCTCCTGATTTCTAGCAAGGTGATGGTTATTAAATTAAGGTCGTGTGCTAGTAATTCACTCCTATTCCTAAACAACAATTGCTCATTTTTAGTTTCGAACAAGTAACAAATAGTCTCAGGAAAATTATACACATCACAAACAATAGCTTGAATCTGTACCACTGAACCAGGGACACGGTATGCCAGGGACTAGGGAGGCAGGGAATAGGCATATAAGATAGGGATAGTAACAAAAAATATCGAATATATTTTCAAGTATCGATATTCGATATTTATCCTCAATAGACAATATTTTTTTTTTACTTTAAAATTTTTAGTAGTTTTCTCTCTTTATAAATAAAATAAAGCAAAATTTGTGGTTTTGTATATATATATATATATATATATATATATATATATATATATATATATATATTGTAAGAATTTTATATTACTAATGTTAAATTTAATTAAATTCTTACCTTTAGTTAAAATTCTCTTAATTATTAAATGTTGCTAAAGTTTAAGACCCTAAATCACCTACCCTAAGTTTAATTCTCCAGCGCTAGATTATCAAAACCTAGTTTAGGCTACAATAAGGTCTACTTTTAACTTTTTTATAATAATTTTTATAGTTTCATTAAGAAATGAATCTTGGAATATTATTTTATTAATGATGACCAATAATAAACAATATTAACTTAACTAGACACAATTAGTTTCAATAGTTTAAACTTTTTAAAGTATCACAATTTTTAATAGAAGCTTTCAGTACAAAATCAAGAACAATACTGTTTTTAAAATGTACGACTGTTATGTAATTTTTACTACTAATGCGCGTGCGCACTTTTGCGCTTTTAAATATGTATATTTATTTAAATAAACCAAGTAAATTTTAATGTCACAATATTAATTAAATTTTTACAGTTAAATATATTAAAATTTTATAAATATTTTACTATTAATAGTTTTAATTTTATTGTTTTATAAATTATTTTACACTCCCACAAAATTATTGTATTTGTGAGACAAATACAATCAACTTACTTTCATGGAAATGTTAAATTCACAAATTAATAAGTTTTGGTTTCACAAAAAAAATATTTAATTCACATGTTATTTAATTTGGTTTTATTCATCAAAGTCTTCACTATAATCTTTGATGAATTTTCTACACTTTTCAGCTGCTTTACGTTTAGGTTTGGTTACAACTGAAGTATTATTATCTTGGTCTTTGATAGGGTCTGTATTATCTATGTCATTGTTCGGTGAATTGTCTTCAATTGGTGCATTTTCACTATGAGTAATAGATAACTCAAGAGGGTACAAATTTACTATTGAGTGGTATGCTATTTGACCATTACCTTGCCTCAGTTTTACAGAGCGAATTTTATTGTCATAGCCAATAACCACTTCCAAAACCTTTCCAAGGAGCCAAAAAGGTCTAGGTTTCACTGGAGATCTTATCAAAACCACATCACCTACTTTGATTTTATTTTCCCAAGAGATTTGATACAGATCTCTGCTATGCTCCCTAAGGCTTAAAAGATAACTTTCAAACCAGAGTTTTCGGAAATTTTCTAAGATGTTCTTCATTTTGTTCTAAAGTTTGTTCAACCCTAGCTTGACTATGACTATCAACCCAAGTATCATCATATTCCTCTTTGAGTATAAGAGAAGTGTTACAATGCAACTTTAAGAAAGAATTAGGTGTTATGGGTTGTAAGTTGTCAGAGTTTGAGACATATGTAAGTGGTCGGCTATTAATAGCATTCTGAATATTTGAAAGATTTGTAAGTAGCTCAAAATATGTTAACTTTAGAACGACCTATAACTTTATACATACAGCTCTTGACTACCTTGATCATTCTTTCCCACATTGCACCAATGAAAGCACTAAACAAAGGAATTTTAATGTGTTTGATATTAAATTTAGAAAGTTCAGCACTAAATTCACTTGATGTTAAAGCTTTATTTAAAATATCAGTACTTTTAGGAAAATGTTTTAGCATTGTCACTATACAAGTAGTGAGGAATGTTGTAATAATTACAAAAACGTTGAAAGGCATATAAAAAATTAGTAACTGACATATCTGGTAACAACTCTAAATGGATTGCCCTTATATTCAAGCAGGTGAATATTAATATGAACATTTTATTACTTGTATTTGTCACAGGATCTGACCCATACATTACCTGTATAATCTATACCTGTATGTTGAAAGGGTGTGATTAATTTTAAGTGATGTTTTAGGTATGCTAGAATACTTTGGGTACTTAAAAGCAAAAATATTAATTTTTTTGCACAAGATGCAATGATTAATCACATTTTTTATTACAGATCTTGACTGAGGTATCCAAAATCCTTGAGATCTTATATAATTCAAAGTAGAACTTAAACCCAAGTGCTGTACTCTACTATGGCAATGCATTATAAAAAGTTTTGTAAAATGGTGAAACTTTGACAAAAGGATTGGATTATGGACATTGTAGTCAAAATATAAACATTTTGATATTCTTCCTTTTGTTCTTAGAATATTATTTTCATCAAGAAATAAATTTAAATTCAATACTAAAACAGGGATATTATTTGACTTTACTTTAGAACTTAAATATTCAATTTCTGTGGAGAAATGACAAGACTTGCATTTGTTTGATCCAATAATGCAAGGACTTGATATTTGGATTACACTGAGTTTTCAAACAAAATGGTTTAAACACATAAGAGGTGATATTAATTACCTTTTGATAGGATGAAAATTTGGTAATATCAAAAATAGGAATAGGTTGTTCATTTAACAGTAGTATTAACATTTACAATAGTTAAATGTTTAATATCAGGTGATACACTTAAAAGTGGATACTGAGGCCATTTACTAAGGTCATTGGTAAGAAATTCTGGACCATGTAACCAAGTATCCATTACTTCACTAAATTTTTTTATAATTAATACCACGACTGACCAGATCTGCTAAATTAAATTTAGTATTCACATATGAATAATGAAAATTTATTTCATATGTTTCTCTTAAATGATTAATCAATAAGTTAAAATCTTTCAGCCTGTTTTTAATATATTTGGATTTCAATTTTGTTTCCTTGGTTAACATCCAATTTAAAACTACTTGAGAATCCACACACAAATTTACAAATTTAAAATGAATATTACTATAAGCACTCAATATGGCATCTAAACATTTGAGAGCCAACAGAACTCCCATAAATTCTAAGGTTGGAATACTGTACTGTCTTTTAGTATTTACAGGTGCCACTTTAGCTTTTGAGTATAACAAATGACCTTCACTATTATCATTGCAGGAATAAGCAGTAAAACCATAAGCTGATTTACTACTATCACTTAAATATGTGCATAGCATAAGAACAGTTTTCATTAAGTACTTGTCTAGGAAATTCTATTTCATGCAATCTTCTTAAATCACACTCTAATTTCTACCACTCATTGATCACTGCTGAAGGTAGCACATCATCCCATCCAAATTTTTGCTCCCATATAGATCTTATTAATAATTTACCTCTAATGGTAACAGGAAGAGCCAATCCTAATGGATCAAACTGTCTGGAAGTCTCAGATAAGATAAGGCGCTTTGAGTTTGCAGAAGAATCAAAATCTACCTTTGCTAATGAAATAGTATCGTTAACTGTATTAAATCTATATCCTAAAATTTTTTCTAAGCTATTACTATGTTCCATTAGTCTATCATCCTGCTGCATGACATTTCTGAGTTCTGAACTGTTTGAATTCCATGACCTCAAAATAAATCCCCCCATAGCCATTCTATTCATATGTCAATTTATACAAAGATGTTAACTCACTGACATCATTACCAGTAAAGATCAAATTATCACAATAAAAATTAGAGCTTAAGATTTGAGTACATTTATCATTAGGAAATTTTGCTGCATGATGTGCCATTACATAATGAAGGATAAAGGGTGAGGTGGTATATCCAAAGACTATAGTTTTATACCTATATGTGACAAGTTGACCATCTTTTTCCCATAGTAGGCAAAATTTGTTTTTATCAAACTCATCCCTCAACCTTATCATTAGAAAAGCTTGTTTCACATCACTCAGTACTACATAGTTGTTAGTCCTAAAGATAAATAAAAGTTTTAAAAGTGAAGTCATCAAATCTAAACCAGTATATGAAGCTTCATTAAGAGATGGGGATAATTTATTCACTTTTAAAGAACAGTTCAGTACAGGACGAATTTTTGTTGTTACCTGTGGATCACTTCTGATCACAGGGCGGTGAGGAACATATACATAATCATTTATTTGGTGAGGTTTTACAGAAATTTGCTCTAATATATCCTCATTTAATTGTTTTTGAAAGACATCATCATATGATTTCATTACAATTAAATGAGGATATATTAGAGCAAATTTCTGTAAAACCTCACCAAATAAATGATTATGTATATGTTCCTCACCGCCCTGTGATCAGAAGTGATCCACAGGTAACAACAAAAATTCGTCCTGTACTGAACTGTTCTTTAAAAGTGAATAAATTATCCCCATCTCTTAATGAAGCTTCATATACTGGTTTAGATTTGATGACTTCACTTTTAAAACTTTTATTTATCTTTAGGACTAACAACTATGTAGTACTGAGTGATGTGAAACAGGCTTTTCTAATGATAAGGTTGAGGGATGAGTTTGATAAAAACAAATTTTGCTTACTATGGGAAAAAGATGGTCAACTTGTCACATATAGGTATAAAACTATAGTCTTTGGATATACCACCTCACCCTTTATCCTTCATTATGTGATGGCACATCATGCAGCAAAATTTCCTAATGATAAATGTACTCAAATCTTAAGCTCTAATTTTTATTGTGATAATTTGATCTTTACTGGTAATGATGTCAGTGAGTTAACATCTTTGTATAAATTGACATATGATAGAATGGCTATGGGGGGATTTATTTTGAGGTCATGGAATTCAAACAGTTCAGAACTCAGAAATGTCATGCAGCAGGATGATAGACTAATAGGAACATAGTAATAGCTTAGAAAAAATTTTAGGATATAGATTTAATACAGTTAACGATACTATTTCATTAGCAAAGGTAGATTTTGATTCTTCTGCAAACTCAAAGCGCCTTATCTTATCTGAGACTTCCAGACAGTTTGATCCATTAGGATTGGCTCTTCCTGTTACCATTAGAGGCAAATTATTAATAAGATCTATATGGGAGCAAAAAGTTTGGATGGGATGATGTGCTACCTCCAGCGGTGATCAATGAGTGGTAGAAATTAGAGAGTGATTTAAGAAGATTGCATGAAATAGAATTTCCTAGACAAGTACTTAATGAAAAATGTTCGTTATGCTATGCATATATTTAGTGATAGTAGTAAATCAGCTTATGGTTTTACTGCTTATTCCTGCAATGATAATAGTGAAGGTCATTTGTTATAC
This sequence comes from Armadillidium nasatum, assembly GCA_009176605.1. Taxonomy (NCBI): domain Eukaryota; kingdom Metazoa; phylum Arthropoda; class Malacostraca; order Isopoda; family Armadillidiidae; genus Armadillidium; species Armadillidium nasatum. Next base: position 10,147 of record SEYY01008222.1, read on the forward strand.
TCAAAAGCTAAAGTGTCACCAGTAAATACTAAAAGACAGTACAGTATTCCAACCTTAGAATTTATGGGAGTTCTGTTGGCTCTCAAATGTTTAGATGCCATATTGAGTGCTTATAATAATATTCATTTTAAGTTTATAAATTTATGTGTGGATTCACAAGTAGTTTTAAATTGGATGTTAACCAAAGAAACAAAATTGAAATCCAAATATATTAAAAACAGGCTGAAAGATTTTAATTTATTGATTAATCATTTAAGAGAAACATATGAAATAAGTTTTCATTATTCATATGTGAATACTAAATTTAATTTAGCAGATCTGGTCAGTCGTGGTATTAATTATAAAAAATTTAGTGAAGTAATGGATACTTGGTTACATGGTCCAGAATTTCTTACCAATGACCTTAGTAAATGGCCTCAGTATCCACTTTTAAGTGTATCACCCGATATTAAACATTTAACTATTGTAAATGTTAATACTACTGTAAATGAACAACCTATTCCTATTTTTGATATTACCAAATTTTCATCCTATCAAAAGGTAATTAATATTACCTCTTATGTGTTTAAACCATTTTGTATAAAAACTCAGTGTAATCCAAATATCAAGTCATTGCATTATTGGATCAAACAAATGCAATCTTGTCATTTCTCCACAGAAATTGAATATTTAAGTTCTAAAGTAAAGTCAAATAATATCCCTGTTTTAGTATTGAATTTAAATTTATTTCTTGATGAAAATAATATTCTAAGAACAAAAGGAAGAATATCAAAATGTTTATATTTTGACTACAATGTCCATAATCCAATCCTTTTGTCAAAGTTTCACCATTTTACAAAACTTTTTATAATGCATTGCCATAGTAGAGTACAGCACTTGGGTTTAAGTTCTACTTTGAAATTATATAAGATCTCAAGGATTTTGGATACCTCAGTCAAGATCTGTAATAAAAAATGTGATTAATCATTGCATCTTGTGCAAAAAAATTAATATTTTTGCTTTTAAGTACCCAAAGTATTCTAGCATACCTAAACATCACTTAAAATTAATCACACCTTTTCAACATACAGGTATAGATTATACAGGTAATGTATGGGTCAAAGATCCTGTGACAAATACAAGTAATAAAATGTTCATATTAATATTCACCTGCTTGAATATAAGGGCAATCCATTTAGAGTTGTTACCAGATATGTCAGTTACTAATTTTTTATATGCCTTTCAACGTTTTTGTAATTATTACAACATTCCTCACTACTTGTATAGTGACAATGCTAAAACATTTTCTAAAAGTACTGATATTTTAAATAAAGCTTTAACATCAAGTGAATTTAGTGCTGAACTTTCTAAATTTAATATCAAACACATTAAAATTCCTTTGTTTAGTGCTTTCATTGGTGCAATGTGGGAAAGAATGATCAAGGTAGTCAAGAGCTGTATGTATAAAGTTATAGGTCGTTCTAAGTTAACATATTTTGAGCTACTTACAAATCTTTCAAATATTCAGAATGCTATTAATAGCCGACCACTTACATATGTCTCAAACTCTGACAACTTACAACCCATAACACCTAATTCTTTCTTAAAGTTGCATTGTAACACTTCTCTTATACTCAAAGAGGAATATGATGATACTTGGGTTGATAGTCATAGTCAAGCTAGGGTTCAACAAACTTTAGAACAAAATGAGAACATCTTAGAAAATTTCCGAAAACTCTGGTTTGAAAGTTATCTTTTAAGCCTTAGGGAGCATAGCAGAGATCTGTATCAAATCTCTTGGGAAAATAAAATCAAAGTAGGTGATGTGGTTTTGATAAGATCTCCAGTGAAACCTAGACCTTTTTGGCTCCTTGGAAAGGTTTTGGAAGTGGTTATTGGCTATGACAATAAAATTCGCTCTGTAAAACTGAGGCAAGGTAATGGTCAAATAGCATACCACTCAATAGTAAATTTGTACCCTCTTGAATTATCTATTACTCATAGTGAAAATGCACCAATTGAAGACAATTCACCGAACAATGACATAGATAATATAGACCCTATCAAAGACCAAGATAATAATACTTCAGTTGTAACCAAACCTAAACGTAAAGCAGCTGAAAAGTGTAGAAAATTCATCAAAGATTATAGTGAAGACTTTGATGAATAAAACCAAATTAAATAACATGTGAATTAAATACATTTTTTGTGAAACCAACTAATTAATTTGTGAATTTAACATTTCCATGAAAGTAAGTTGATTGTATTTGTCTCACAAATACAATAATTTTGTGGGAGTGTAAAATAATTTATAAAACAATAAAATTAAAACTATTAATAGTAAAATATTTATAAAATTTTAATATATTTAACTGTAAAAATTTAATTAATATTGTGACATTAAAATTTACTTGGTTTATTTAAATTAATATACATATTTAAAAGCGCAATAGTGCGCACGCGCATTAGTAGTAAAAATTACATAACAGTCGTACATTTTAAAAACAGTATTGTTCTTGATTTTGTACTGAAAGCTTCTATTGAAATTGTGATACTTTAAAAAGTTTAAACTATTGAAACTAATTGTGTCTAGTTAAGTTAATATTGTTTATTATTGGTCATCATTAATAAATAATATTCCAAGATTCATTTCTTAATGAAACTATAAAAATTATTATAAAAAAGTTAAAAGTAGACCTTATTGTAGCCTAAACTAGGTTTTGATAATCTAGCGCTGGAGAATTAAACTTAGGGTAGGTGATTTAGGGTCTTAAACTTTAGCAACATTTAAAATAATTAAGAGAATTTAACTAAAGGTAAGAATTTAATTAAATTTAACATTAGTAATATAAAATTCTTACAATATATATATATATATATATATATATATATATATATATATATATATATATATACGTACATTAAAAATACCACAAATTTTGCTTAAATTTTATTTTATAAAGGAGCAGAAAACTACTAAAAATTTCTAGAAGTAAAAAAAAAATATCGTTGGTTCGATACTGAGGATAAAATATCGATATATCGATACATTGGGTTTGAAAATATAATCGATATTTTTTCGATACTATCGTAAAAAAGTATTTATATCGATATATATCGAAACTTTTGCAACATCCCTATTCAGTGGTAGAGATTCAAGCTATTGTTTATGTTGTATTTGTTACTTGTTCGAAACTAAAAATGAGCAATGGTTGTTTAGGAATAGGAGTGAATTACTACCACACGACCTTAATTTAATAACCATCACCTTGCTAGAAATCAGGAGGAATAATAACCATGGTTTATATGGAGTTAGGAACTTCAAAATTTCCTGTTTATCTGTCACATTGGTCAGTTCAGGGTGAATACTTCTGCACATCCACATACATACATGAAACATATCCCACGATTGAGAATAGGCTATACAAGATTAAACTCACCTCTGCAAATTAGGCATTACAAGACATCCTTTCTGTCCTTGATGTCCTACTAAGGAAGAGGACATTGCACACTTCCTTCTCCACTGTCCAAAATATCGGTAATATTTTAGTGTTTAGTGAACGGGGCCCGAATTTTTTTTTCTACTCAGCCCAACTATGAAAATAAAATTTATGTGATTTTTTTATTTATTTTTATTTTATTTTTTTTTTTTATTATGGTTAATCAAAGAAGACAAATGATTTTGTAAGGAAAAAAAAAACATTTTAATTAAAAAAAAAAAATTTTTTTTTTTAAACTAATGAAAATTATTTTTTTTTTAATGTCATGTTAAAAGATCTTTCAATTTAGCAAAAAATGGGCAAAAAGACGTAGTCTTTTAAAGGTTGTCAGTGCTTTCATGTTAATGGGTTGATGTCTGTCAAGTTAGTAAAAGATTTTAGCTAAAGATTTTTTTATTGGACAAACTTCAGGGGACAAATAGAACAGACAACAACAGTATAAATTACTGTATTTGAAAGCTATGTAACATAAGGATATAAGATAGTTAGAAACAAATAAGATCGTAAGACAGAAATTACAAGACAAGTCTTGATCAATAAAATGCTTCAGCTGATAATTCCTAAGAATGACTCATTACAAATTTCAATTTTCCTTTACAAATAATCACCTAAATCGTATTATTATACAATAAGAGAATCACTCTGTGTTCCTCAATTTTATTGGCATATTTTGGGAATTACTTTCTGAAAATTTACAACCATTCTCCACACTTCTATTAGCAGACCTGCCAAAGCAGTTATGGATATAGCTGTAAGGTTTATTTTGGTTATATTCTCCTCTTGGTGATCCAGACCTACGATTTTATTCACTTTGTGTTTTAATTGTATTTCCCCATTCATTTACCTCCACTTCTATGTTCCACAATTTCTGTTAATTCTAATATCTTTTGAGTGTTTTATGTAGTCTTACAGATGTGGCCACGAGGAAATAACTCGTAGAATATTTCTTTAAGCATTCCAGGTTGTCCTGTTTATTTGATTATATGTATTATGGCCCAATACTTATTTCAGTTTATTTATGAATTGTTTTGGGTTTTCAAAGCCAATTTTATTTATTGATAGTAATATCAGTACTCGCTGCCAATCTGAATAGAAAAACTTTTGTTGATAATTATTCTTTTCATTGTCTCATATACACTTGGTTCAGAATAAATATATTTGTGGGTAAAATTGCTCTGTACTTCACAGAAGATAGAGTAATATTTGATATGAATAGGTATTCCATGTGTTCAAGTCAATGTTGTATCTCATTGTCATTGTAAGGTGCAAAGTTTTAACTGGCTTAATAGTTGTAACTATTTATGCTCTTCCGTCATCGACTGTACATACAAATGCCTGGTACCTATTCTATTCCTGTATTATTGTTTTGGTAAGATAGGTTGTTACCTATGCCCTGAGTGGTTATTTTATTAGGTCTGTGGTTTTGATTATTCATTTCAAAAGATCTTATGCCTTGATTGGGTGAGGTACTATGTTCTGAGAATCACTGGCTGCCATCTGGTACAGTGTCTGAAGGCATAGAAATGTCCACCTGACCATTTGATACCATATTTCATTGTTTCTATTATACTTCTTTATTAAATTTATTATTGCAGCAAGAATAATCCCACTTCGGATAGCTATGATATTGGATTTGTACTTTATTCTATCTTTATGATTATCTTATACATAAGCATTATAAGGCAATCAAACTCACTGCAGCTATTAACAATTTATTCTAATATATCAGAAAAATATTATGGTAAATATGCATGGTTCATTTCTTACCTGGTATTTAGTTATTTAAAATATAAACTAGAAATATAATGTACATTGAAGAAAAACAAGAAAAATTTGTCAGAAAATCAAATTTGTTATATTAAAATGCACTTAAGGCAGTAAAATGGGTTTGAAACATCATAAAGCTTGGTTTTTGTCTGCAACTTTGACAATATGTTATAAGAAATTGAGCAGAGGAAGATAATAGGAAAATATATTGACACTAATGTAGGTATATAAATTGTTAAGTCTAACAAACTAGTTTGACTTAACCTAACCTAGCCTTGACTTAATGGGTAAATGTACACTAATGGCCAGCAAATAGGCCTAACCTAAATAAATAAATATAAATATGCTAAAATGTACTTAAGTATTTCAAATATCTAGCAACAATATTAAGAAATATTGATACATTAATATTGATAATGTTTGTGATGTCATTCTCTGCCTATATCACTATAAGGCATAGGCATGTTCAATGTAGTTGGCCTAATTATATCATTTTATAACAAGATTTTTAGTACTCTAATTATTTTTAAATTTACCGAATTTGATTTACTGACTAATTTTTATTTTCTTCAATATACATTACATTTTGAGTTTATATAATGAATAACAACTAAATACCAGGTAAGAGACAAACCATGCATAATAACCAATATTATATAAGATTTTATTTATTAAACTACTCAGATAATAAGGCACAAACAAAACCAGTACCAAATTTATTCAAAGTATTCTTAAAAACATCTATTTAATATCGGTTCTGCCCAGTATCTTTTCAAAATTCACCAAACTGAAAAATACCTCAGAACCATAGTTGCCAGTTAAAGAAGTTTCCAAATAATATTGAAAAGAATATTCATATTATGAAATCAAATAATAAAATATATTTACAATGAAATAAAATAAATTTAATTTGAATAAATTCTAGAGATGAGTTCATTTCAAATAAACTGGTATAGGCCTGTATTAAATATGCAATTTTAAAATTAAGCGCTAACATTTAAATTGTTTACAATTAGCAAGTAAAACTTGGGTGCAGTGTTCAACAAAAATCCACTTAAGCCTTAATGTATTTCAAGCACTAATGAATGACAAAGTTAACAAATGTAAAGCAGCATGAGTCACTTTTATCAAACGCATATGTAATATGATGTGCTATAAGCAAAAGTATACTAGGGTATATTATAGAATAATGTTTAATGAAATTCAGTTTTATATTTTTATAGCAAGAAAGGTAAATTTTTTCATAAAATTATTTTTGTATTCTTGTAAAATTCCTGTAAATATACAGTGCTTAAAAGTTTGCTATATTTAAATCAATTTATATATCAGAATATTATTTTTTTCATAAAAATTTCTGTATCTACGATAGTTAATTTAGTCTCTCTCTCTCTCTCTCTCTCTCTCTCTCTCTCTCTCTCTCTCTCTCTCTCTCTCTCTCTCTCTCTCTCTCTCTCTCTCTCTCTCTCTCTCTCTCTCTCTCTCTCTCTCTCTCTCTCTCTCTCTCTCTCTCTCTCTCTCTCTCTCTCTCTCTCTCTCTCTCTCTCTCTCTCTCTCTCTCTCTCTCTCTCTCTCTCTCTCTCTCTCTCTCTCTCTCTCTCTCTCTCTCTCTCTCTCTCTCTCTCTCTCTCTCTCTCTCTCTCTCTCTCTCTCTCTCTCTCTCTCTCTCTCTCTCTCTCTCTCTCTCTCTCTCTAAAATAATTTATAAAACAATATAATTTATAAAACTATTAATAGTAAAATATTTATAAAATTTTAATATATTTAACTGTAAAAATTTAATTAATATTGTGACATTAAAATTTACTTGGTTTATTTAAATAAATATACATATTTAAAAGTGCGCACGCGCACGCGCATTAGTAGTAAAAATTACATAACAGTCGTACATTTTAAAAACAGTATTGTTCTTGATTTTGTACAGAAAGCTTCTATTGAAATTGTGATACTTTAAAAAAGTTTAAACTATTGAAACTAATTGTGTCTAGTTAAGTTAATATTGTTTATTATTGGTCATCATTAATAAATAATATTCCAAGATTCATTTCTTAATGAAACTATAAAAATTAATTTAAAGAAAAAGTTAAAAGTAGACCTTATTTTAGCCTGAACTAGGTTTTGATAATCTAGCGCTGGAGAATTAAACTTAGGGTAGGTGATTTAGGGTCTTAAACTTTAGCAACATTTAAAATAATTAAGAGAATTTAACTAAAGGTAAGAATTTAATTAAATTTAACATTAGTAATATAAAATTCTTACAAAAATTAAGAAATGAATTTTTGACTACTTGAAACTATTAATGGTTAAACTAGGCCCTAGGCTTGTGGCCTACATAATCTAAGCCTAGCCTAGACTTACTTTGGAATTTTATACTAAAGCTTGGTATTGCCTTGCTTAAACTGTGATTTAAACTATTAATAGTCTAAGCTTATTTTTAAAACAAGCTTAGCCTAAATTAGAATACTTAGTATAATCTAACCTAGGTCCTTTATTATTATAAGACTGTAAATAGGCCTAACTCAAATTAATATAACCTAACTTGTCATTATAGTTATGGGCCTAACCTAAGTAACATAGGTCTATGAAAGACTTAAGCCTTGAAATACAATGGCTGGTAGTGATGATACTGATACATCCAGTAAATATAAATCTCAAATTTCCACCATTTCTAGGAAAAGAGGATATAATAAAAGGACTATTACTATAGTTTTAAATAAATTAAATGAGTTTAAGGCTCAAGGTAAATTAACTTCTTCATTTTTTAAAGTTCAGTATGAAAAGATTTTAAAAGAAGTTGACCTTATTAAAATACATGATAGTGAAATATTAAATATTTTAGAGGATGAAAAGGTTGAAGAAATTGATTTTGATTTTTTTACAAAAGAAATTGAATCTCAAGTTGAGTATCATTTTTCTTTGGAATTGTCTTTAGATGATTTTAGAGAATTTATTGAGGCTTCCTCAGCTGATAAACCTAACCTAAATAATGATAGCCTAAATTCAACAAATCAGTTTTTACAATCTTTAAATAATTTACATATTAATGAACCTAAGCCTCCACCCTTAGAATGTGACTCTTTTGAAGGTTCAAGTAAAGATAAATTTGAATTTCATACATTTTTGACACAATTTAATACTATTATAGATTCTAAAGCTTATTCGAATAGTGTAAAGTTGTCATATCTGCATACATATTTAAAAGGGTATGCTCGTAAATTAATAAGTCATCTTTCAATAAAAGATGAAAACTATCCAATAGCTATTGACTTATTGAAAGAACAATTTTTAGATGTACCTTATATTATTGATGAAATTTATAAAAAGTTAATAAACAATAGACCACCTCAAGGATATGATCCAGACTTTATTGGATTGAAATCGTATATTAAATGACATTCGAACATTTGTTTATGATTTAAAAACTTATAATATTGAATTTATGATTGAAGGGTCTGCTGGAAATTCCCTTTTAAGTCACATAGTTTTTAATAAATTACCAATAGTTTTTAAAAAGGAAATGATTCACAAAGTTGGTAATAATTATCCTTCTCTTAATGATTTGTTTTCCAATTATATAGAAGTTGTGAGAACTCTTACTAAAGTTTCTTCACAAAAGCATGAAAAACCAAAATCCAGCTTTAAAAGTAATAATAAACAAACTGTCTCAGAAAACAGTACACTTCAGAATTTTAAAACTGAATCTTCTCAGATAAATGATAGCACTGCTTCTTCTAGTCATGCTAATAAAGCCAATGTGAATCATATTAATAAAAAGGCTAATATAAAACCTTGCAAATTTTGCCAGACATCTGGTCATTCGATGTTCATGTGTAATAAATATATTACACTTGAGCAAAGACAAAAAAGGGCTAAAGAATTAAATTTATGCCCTTTGTGTTCTGGTGTTGGTCATTGTGAAAACAGTTGCTTTGGTAAAAATGATAAATTGAAATATACCTGCTTTCAGTGTAATTCTCGTAGACACATAGCTGCCTTTTGTGATCAAGCTAACAATAAAGATAAAGATAAAGATTTAGTAAATTGTCTATGCATTAGCTTTAATCAGAGATCTGACAATGTATATTTACTCCCAACTTTAACTTTAGAAGTCATACGAGGCAACAAGGTAAAGACAGTTCGCTGTTTAGTAGATTCAGGTTCACAAAGATCATACATTTGTGAGAATATAGCTAAGCAGTTGTGTACTAATTATAATGACCTAAAGGATATTAACTTTGACATCCAGACATTTATAGGAATTGGTCAGAGAAACTTTAAACAAATTACTTTAGGTTTAAAACTGGAAAATCAAAATATTATTACTATGCCTTTATTGGTAGATAAAGATCTTAAACTAAAGTATGAAGTAAATGGTTTAGAATGTGCTTTAGATAATTTAAAGAAAAGATATAATTTAGCAGATTCCTCATTTTATAATGGCTCAAATAAATCTGTTTTTGAAATTGATGCATTACTGGGTGTAGATGTCTTACAGTTTCTTCCCTCTTTTGAATTAACTACTTGTATGAATGGTAGTTGTTTTTTAATAAATAAGAAAATCTTACCTTTTGGAAATATTGAACATTTTTTAAATACAGATCAGTTATCTAATTTATATAAACAAAATAATAGTAAATGTAAAAGTCCATGTGACAATGATGTAAATAATATTAATAGTACTTGTATTAATGAAACTATTATTAATTCAATAATTTCACCTTTAAAAACTTATTTTAATCCAATAGAGAAAATATTAACTGATACAGATGTTGATAATGGCCTGGAAAATCTATTCTCTTTTGAATCTATGGGCATATCCTCATCAGACCAGGATATGACAGATTATGATGTTGATATGGTAAAGAAATTTAAAGAAAATATTGAATTTAAAGATGGTAAATACTATGTTAAATTACCATGGATAGAAGATAAAATTAATTTAGTGCCTTCAAACTTTAGAGTAGCACTTGCTGTTTTAAATAAAGTAACTACCTACCTTAAAAATAATAACTTAATGAAATCATATGATGATGTCTTTCAAAAACAATTAAATGAGGATATATTAGAGCAAATTTCTGTAAAACCTCACCAAATAAATGATTATGTATATGTTCCTCACCGCCCTGTGATCAGAAGTGATCCACAGGTAACAACTAAAATTCGTCCTGTACTGAACTGTTCTTTAAAAGTGAATAAATTATCCCCATCTCTTAATGAAGCTTCATATACTGGTTTAGATTTGATGACTTCACTTTTAAAACTTTTATTTATCTTTAGGACTAACAACTATGTAGTACTGAGTGATGTGAAACAGGCTTTTCTAATGATAAGGTTGAGGGATGAGTTTGATAAAAACAAATTTTGCTTACTATGGGAAAAAGATGGTCAACTTGTCACATATAGGTATAAAACTATAGTCTTTGGATATACCACCTCATCCCTTTATCCTTCATTATGTAATGGCACATCATGCAGCAAAATTTCCTAATGATAAATGTACTCAAATCTTAAGCTCTAATTTTTATTGTGATAATTTAATCTTTACTGGTAATGATGTCTCTGAGTTAACATCTTTGTATAAATTGACATATGATAGAATGGCTATGGGGGGATTTATTTTGAGGTCATGGAATTCAAACAGTTCAGAACTCAGAAATGTCATGCAGCAGGATGATAGACTAATGGAACATAGTAATAGCTTAGAAAAAATTTTAGGATATAGATTTAATACAGTTAACGATACTATTTCATTAGCAAAGGTAGATTTTGATTCTTCTGCAAACTCAAAGCGCCTTATCTTATCTGAGACTTCCAGACAGTTTGATCCATTAGGATTGGCTCTTCCTGTTACCATTAGAGGCAAATTATTAATAAGATCTATATGGGAGCAAAAATTTGGATGGGATGATGTGCTACCTATCAGAAGTGATCAATGAGTGGCAGAAATTAGAGAGAGATTTAAAAAGATTGCATGAAATAGAATTTCCTAGACAAGTACTTAATGAAAAATGTTCGTATGCTATGCATATATTTAGTGATAGTAGTAAATCAGCTTATGGTTTTACTGCTTATTCCTTGCAATGATAATAATGAAGGTCATTTGTTATACTCAAAAGCTAAAGTGTCACCAGTAAATACTAAAAGACAGTACAGTATTCCAACCTTAGAATTTATGGGAGTTCTGTTGGCTCTCAAATGTTTAGATGCCATATTGAGTGCTTATAGTAATATTCATTTTAAGTTTATAAATTTATGTGTGGATTCACAAGTAGTTTTAAATTGGATGTTAACCAAAGGAAACAAAATTGAAATCCAAATATATTAAAAACAGGCTGAAAGATTTTAACTTATTGATTAATCATTTAAGAGAAACATATGAAATAAGTTTTCATTATTCATATGTGAATACTAAATTTAATTTAGCAGATCTGGTCAGTCGTGGTATTAATTATAAAAAATTTAGTGAAGTAATGGATACTTGGTTACATGGTCCAGAATTTCTTACCAATGACCTTAGTAAATGGCCTCAGTATCCACTTTTAAGTGTATCACCCGATATTAAACATTTAACTATTGTAAATGTTAATACTACTGTAAATGAACAACCTATTCCTATTTTTGATATTACCAAATTTTCATCCTATCAAAAGGTAATTAATATTACCTCTTATGTGTTTAAACCATTTTGTATAAAAACTCAGTGTAATCCAAATATCAAGTCCTTGCATTATTGGATCAAACAAATGCAATCTTGTCATTTCTCCACAGAAATTGAATATTTAAGTTCTAAAGTAAAGTCAAATAATATCCCTGTTTTAGTATTGAATTTAAATTTATTTCTTGATGAAAATAATATTCTAAGAACAAAAGGAAGAATATCAAAATGTTTATATTTTGACTACAATGTCCATAATCCAATCCTTTTGTCAAAGTTTCACCATTTTACAAAACTTTTTATAATGCATTGCCATAGTAGAGTACAGCACTTGGGTTTAAGTTCTACTTTGAATTATATAAGATCTCAAGGGTTTTGGATACCTCAGTCAAGATCTGTAATAAAAAATGTGATTAATCATTGCATCTTGTGCAAAAAAATTAATATTTTTGCTTTTAAGTACCCAAAGTATTCTAGCATACCTAAACATCACTTAAAATTAATCACACCTTTTCAACATACAGGTATAGATTATACAGGTAATGTATGGGTCAAAGATCCTGTGACAAATACAAGTAATAAAATGTTCATATTAATATTCACCTGCTTGAATATAAGGGCAATCCATTTAGAGTTGTTACCAGATATGTCAGTTACTAATTTTTTATATGCCTTTCAACGTTTTTGTAATTATTACAACATTCCTCACTACTTGTATAGTGACAATGCTAAAA
>SEYY01008223.1:0-2500 GCA_009176605.1 Armadillidium nasatum
ATATATATATATATATATATATATATATATAATTATATATATATATATATATATATATATATATATATATATATATATATATATATATATATATATATATATATATATATATATATATATATATATATATATATATATATATATATATATGAATATATTGTTGTGTAGTAAAGGTCACGAGTTCGGTCCCTATGAGAGAATTTCTCTAGGAAATTTTCCCTCCTTAATAAAGAAAAATAATCAGGTTTAACCTTTAAAAAAATTACTATTCAAAACTACGTCAAATAACAATTTAACACTTCACACGAAATTCACATTAAAATATTTAAAATTTATATATATATTATATATATATATATATATATATATATATATATATATATATATATATATATATATATATATATATATATATATATATATATATATATATATATATATATATATATATATATATATATATATATATATATATATATATATAATATATATATATATATATATATATATATATATATATATATATATATATATATATATATATATATATATATATATATATATATATATATATATATATATAATATATATATATATATATATATATATATATATATATATATAATATATATATATATATATATATATATATATTATATATATATATTATATATATTCAAAGGATTAAGTGGAAAAGTTCATTTTAATTAATTTATGCAAAATTATGCAATTCATTATATTATATATTTTACAATATGAATATTTTATGTATATTAAATAAATTCACTTTTTGTGATTTAAATATTTAAAAAATTATTATTATTATTATTATTATATTATTTTATTATTTATTTTTTTTTTTTTTTTTAAAGAAATACAGTAGTCTAAGATTACAGATTACGACTTTTATGTATAATGCATTATAAAGTTTAAAATATCTAATATTCGTTTCTTAGTGAAAAATTTTATTTAGTAAAAACTATAAATTATTATGGTTAAACTATTAGGAGTTATTTTCGATAAGAAACTTTCCTTCAAAAAACACATAAATAGTCTTATTAGCAAACTTGCATACGCTACCATTGCATTCCTATAGATAAAAAACTTTATTCCAAAATATGCCCAATAAAACCTCTATAACAGCCTTGTTTGTTCACACCTACTATATAATTTACGGGTATAGGGATGTGCAATTGTATACCTGCTACAACCCTTAATAACACTAAATAAAAACAATAATTCATATATTATTTGGATCACGCAATTACTATGAACATACAAGCCCACTTTTCATAAAATTATCTATTCTCAGACAAGATATGTTCGCTCTTACAATGACTACCAAAATTTTCAGTCATAAACGGAATGGCAAATGAATTACTGACCAAATTGAATAATTTATAACCAAAATGTAAGAAGATCAAATTTGTGCTGCACAAACTCTCATACGCTAAGTGCAATAAAACACATACTAACCAGACCTCGGAGAGCTATATCGTATAATGGCATTGAAAAATGGAATGATCTTCCAAAAAAAAAAAAAATTAGCAAGAATTAGCAACATAAAATTAGCAAGAATTAGTAATACTTCCCACATTGCATAAACATGTCAAAAATTACCTAACTATTTTCGTAACAATAATTACCTAATTTTGTTATTACTATATTATTGTTACAAATTTTTAGAATTATTACGATTAACATCATTAAAATATTATCATTATTGTTTTTATTATTGAATTTATGATTGTTAGTTATTATTATTATTATTATTATTATTATTATTATTATTATTATTATTATTATTATTATTATTATTATTATTATTATTATTATTATTATTATTATTATTATTATTTTTATTATTATTATTATCATTGTAATAATTATTACCTCACAGTTATTTCAGTATTATTATTGCTATTATTTTTTTAATTTTTTTTATTTTTATCCTTATTATTATTTTTTTATTTTATTTTTTTAAAGAAATAGATTGGGTTAAAATTATGACTATAACGTATAATGCTTTATAAAATTTCCAATATTCAGAATTTGTTTCTTATTGGTAAATTATATTATGCATGTTATTATGTATAATATTAATGTGCTCAAAGGACGAATTTATTCCTCCAGAAGCCCATTTCAGTTTTGATCAATACATGTAAAGTACATGATATTTATTTATGAGAAAAGTCTAATTTCAGAAATTTTTTTTAGTTTTCAACCGATTCCCCTGAAACTTTTTTTTTTTTTTTTTTTGTGGAAATTTTACCTTTTTTCAAATGAATTTTGGAGCCAAACCACTTTTTGAATTGACCTGAAATTTGGAATTTATATTCAGAATTCTATTGGATACATAAACCTTTAACAGTGTTTTGTTCCCTAAGTTTTAGAAAAAATGTTAGAAGCCCAAAACTAACCAA
This sequence comes from Armadillidium nasatum, assembly GCA_009176605.1. Classification (NCBI taxonomy): domain Eukaryota; kingdom Metazoa; phylum Arthropoda; class Malacostraca; order Isopoda; family Armadillidiidae; genus Armadillidium; species Armadillidium nasatum. The sequence continues at coordinate 2,424 of SEYY01008223.1, forward strand.
CTGTCAAAATAAAAAATTTATTTTATTTTAAATCCACCTTTTTGGACGAAAAATTAAAAAAAAAACTACAACTACAA
>SEYY01008223.1:32500-37500 GCA_009176605.1 Armadillidium nasatum
GTATTTTTAATAATAATTATTATTAATATAATATAAGAGAAATAATAATGGAAATGATAACAAAAATAATGAAAAAATACATTTATAATAATAATAATAATAATAATAATAATAATAATAATAATAATAATAATAATAATAATAATAATAATAATAATAATAATAATAATAAAAATAATAATAATTACAGTTGTCTATCACGAATTTTAAGTTAATAATACTTTTAAAACAATTATTATTATTATTATTATTATTATTATTATTATTATTATTATTATTATTATTATTATTATTATTATTATTATTATTTTAGTAGTAGCAGGAGATGTAGCATATTTTAAAATAATATTATTGTAATTTGAAGCTGTAGTCACAGTAGTTGTAAATTTTTAATTATTATTAATATTATTTTTAGAAATAGTAGTGGTAACAATAGCAGTATAAGATTTTAAATAATTACTAGTGGTATCATTAATGGTAGTACTAGTGGCAATAGTTCGTTCCCTTCAAGACTGGAGACTGTAGATTAATATTATTTAAGTAATATTAATGATAATAATAATAATGAAATAATAATATAACAGTAACATGATAAATGAAGCGCAAGTAGTGATGAGTTTGAATTGTATTTTTTTTTATTTTTTTTTAATTTTTATAATTTTTTTTTTAATTATTATTATTTTTGTATTTCGGAGAGTCTGATAATGAAAGATTTGAGTCGAAAGGCCTAACTCCCTTTTTATTTTTAATTTTCATTTGGGTAATTAGTTTATATATATATATATATATATATATATATAATATATATATATATATATATATATTATATATATATATATATATATATAATATATATATATATATATATATATATATATATATATATATATATATATAGACGAAATTCGAAAGAGTCTTAGGTAGGAAACAAAATATCTTATCCATAATGGTCTAACAAGATTAAATATCATCAATTTCAAATCTAAGATTTCCAAAGGACCCTCCCTCTCTCCCCCTCAACCCCCTCCTCTCCCCCTCCCCCTCCACTTCCCCCTATGATTTTCCCCAACGTACATCCATACGTACACGTGTATTTATTTGTACGTGACTTACATAGTTAAGTCAACATCTAAAGTGTGCGATTTTGTGAGACTTCACGTCTAGAATACAGATTTGGGTTATTTTTGATGAAATTGTACAATGCATGGCTTTAAGGTGATATAAAAAATACCAGTGAAGAATATACGTTACAAAAGATTTTGAGGCTTAAATATATATATATATATATATATATATATATATATATATATATATATATATATATATATATATATATATATAATATATATATATTATATATATATATATATATATATATATATATATATATATATATATATATATATATATATATATATATATATATATATATATATATATATATATATATATATATATATATATATTATATATATATATATATATATATATATATATATATATATATATATATATATAATGGCCCCAAGAAGAAGTCACCAATTTTCATGTTTAAGAAATTTTGATTTATAACATTTGCTCTGTTATTAGGTTCCTATAATCATGATTTAATTGATTTTTCTTAACAGTTTTATTTGAATATTTATTTGTATTTAACATGAATGTGTATTTGCATCTTTTAGACAATTTTAAAAATATGTTTGGGTCTACAGTGAAAGAGAACTCTAGGCTGGAGTCTGTAATTTGTATATATATATATATATATATATATATATATATATATATATATATATATATATATATATAATATATATATATATATATATATATATATATATATATATATATATAGTATATATATATATATATATATATATATATATATATATATATATATATATATATATATATATATTATATATATATATATATATATATATATATATATATATATATATATATATATATATATATATATATATATATATATATATATATATATATATATATATATATATATATATATATATATATATATATATATATATATATATATATATATATATATATATATATATATTGCTTAATAGAATATTATTAATTATTATTATTATATTTATAATATTATATCTTATAATAAGAATACTAATTGCAGTTATTTTTGTCAGATCAAAATAAATAATTAAAAAAAAAATAATTAATGCTTTTAATTAAGGAAAATTATTTTTAATGTATTTTTAATTATTATTAAATATTATCAAAAGAGAATTAGAGCTATAGAGAAAAATAATAATAATAATAATGATAATAATAATAATAATAATAATAATAATAATAATAATAATAATAATAATAATAATAAGAGAGAGTGATATTATTTAATGAGGTAATTGCTTTTTTTGCTATGAATTCTAACATAACTAAAATAGCATTATTATTATTATTATTATTATATTATTATTATTATTATCATTATTATTATTATTATTATTTTATTATTATTATTATTATTATTATTAATATTAATATTTCTATAATTATTATTATTAATAAAAGTATAATAACTATTATTGCTATTGCTATTATTATTACCATTATTATTATTATTAGTAATGATAAGAGTAAAAATATTTTTTCTATTATTTTTATTATTTTTATTGTTATAATTATCATTATTATTATTATTATTATTATTATTATTATTATTATTATTATTATAACTACCATTATTATTATTATTGTTACAAATAATAAAAATATTATCATTATTTTTATAATTATTATTATTATTATTATTATTGCTTATCATTGATACAATTAAAATTAAAAAAATAAAAAAATAAAACAATAATAATATATTATATATTATTAATAATAATAATATTAATAATAAATAACAATAATAATAATAAAATAATAATAATAATATTAATAATATAAATAATATTAAAACAATAATAAAAAATAAAAAAATTAAAATTAAAAAAAAAAAAAAAAAAAAAAGGGCTATATATATATATATATATATATATATATATATATATATATATATATATATATATATATATATATATATATATATATATATATATATATATATATATATATATATATATATATATATATATATATATATATATATATATATATATATATATATATATATATATATATATATATATATATATATATATATATATATATATTATATATATATATATATATATATATATATATATATATATATATATATATATATATATATATATATATATATATATATATATATATATATATAATAATAATATAATAAAAATATATAAAATAAAATAAGAAATAATGAAAAAAATTTCTTCTAACCTTTTAAATGCCCTTCTCTGGCCTTGAAACAATATTATATTATGATTAAAAATTAAATTATATAAAAAATTATTTAAATATAAAATTTTTTTCTATAAGATAAATTTTTCACAATTAAAAATAAAATAAATATTTATAAATATCTTTTCAAAAAAATATATATATTATATATATATTTAATTTATCTTTAAAAATCATCTCTTGTTCAATGGTTCCCTTTGAAAAATCCTATAAAAAAACCTTAAACTTACTTTTTATTATTTTTTTTTTATTTTATTTATTTATTTTTTTTTTTGAGTAATTTATTTTTTTCAAAGATTTTCCTTTGATTTGGGATAGAAGGTAAAACTCATGAGTTTTAATTTGGGGAGATGTAATATGTTTCCTTCACATCCCTTTTCAAAGAGAAATAAAGGTGAACGAGAATGAATATGAACAGATAAAAGAAATGACAGTAAAGAAGCAAGAAAATAAAGAAGAACAAAAGTGTATAAGGTGACAGTGGGACAATGAAACAATGGGACGGAAGTATAAAAGGACGGAAGGAAGATATATTGGCCATAAGAAAGACGGTTGGAGAATAAAGGATGAAAAGAGAATAAGAAAGTAATGCAATAAGATAATAAAACTGTGGAGTACTGTTAGAAAAATAAAGGGAAAGATTAATAAAATAAGAGAAGACAAAGGGAATAAAAATCGAAATAATAAAGGTAAAAAAGAACGCAATAACATGAGAAATGAAGAAGAAGGAAAAGAGTAATAGGGAAAAAAATAAAAATAGTCAAAAAAGTACCATTGAAAACTAGATTTTCAAACAGGGGTTCGTCACTTTTCAAATAAAGTTTTGAAATATTCACGAAATGAATAATTACTCATTAGTTTGTCACAAAAACAATTCACTCACAAACACGTAGAATAATCGAAAAAGATTCCAAAGCTTTTTGAGGACCTTCTTATTAAGCTTGATAGTGAAACTCATTTTATGTAACACGAGTAAACATGGAGTTATATATTACACACAAGAGATACAGTAAAGGTTCAGATACCTTACCTTCAAGTACACAAAAGAAGTTCAGTGAAAACGAACATTACTTTACTGAAGTAATCTTGAAGCACACACAAGATATTACAATGAAAACGAACATTACCTTACTGAAATAATCTTGAAGCACACAAGAAGTTACAGTGAAAACGAACATTACTGAAGCAATCTTGAAGTACACACAAGAAGGTCCAAAAAAACGAACATTAATGAAGTAATCTTGAAGCACACACAAGATGTTACAATGAAAACGAACATTATCTTATACAGTGAAAACGAACATTACCTTACTGAAGTAATCACATAAAGAAGTAAAGAAAACACACATTACCTTACTGAAGTAATCCTAAAGATGTGCGAAACAACAGAAATGTATAAATATATCATATATATATATATATATATATATATATATATATAATATATATATATTATTATATATATATATATATATATATTATATATTCTATTTCTCTTTAAAATCTCTGGCAATTAAAAAAAAAAACCTCTGCCTTAAACATAACCTCTGGTCACAAAAACGTTTTTTTTTCTTATATTATTTAAAGTAGAAACATTTACCTTTTTAAAATCCTTAAAA
>SEYY01008223.1:57500-60806 GCA_009176605.1 Armadillidium nasatum
TGATGAAGAAAAGTGAAGAAAAACGTTTTACTCTTCATGTTTCCTCTTTTTTTTTTCCCTTAGATTTTTTTTTCTTATTTTTTTTTTTTTTTTGCTTATGCTTTTTTTTTTTCGAGAAAAGTTTGAGTTTATCACTAAAGTTAAGACAGGAAATACAGGATTACGTGCACTTTTCTCGTTTTCCTTTTCTTAGTATTTCAAAATACATATTTGTGTATGTAGTAATATAGGAATATTTCAAAATACAAATTTGTATTTTTTTTGCATTTCAAAATGGGTGTTTATATGATTCTGTAGTTTAGTAATTATTTCAAAAATACCTAACTGTATTTTTCAGTGCATGTGGTAAGTATATACATTTATAATATACCTTTACATTTTTTAAATATGTATTTTTTTTTCAAAATATTAAAAAGTTTTTTTTTTTAAATATTTCAAATAGATGTATTTTTTTTGCAGTGTTTTATCAATTTTTTAAAATTTACGATACATTTTACACAGTCTAGATCAATATTTTTCCCTTTGAAAATACGTAATATTTTTTCGACTGAAATATATGCCAATACGTATTCATATTTTCAACCCTTAAGTAAGCATTTCACAATACATACTTGTATTCAATACGTAATATTTTTTTGGGGAATATATCACAATACATATTTGTATTCTTAATTGTTAAGTAAGCATTTCAAAATACATACTTGTATTTAATATGCAATATTGTATGGGTGAAATATATCACAATACGTATTTATACTTTCAACTCTTAAGTAAGCATTTCACAATTCAAATTTGTATTTAATTAATATGTAATATTATTTAGGGGAAATATACCACAATAAGAACTTATACTTTTAATCGTTAAGTAATCATTTCACAGTACATATTTTTATTCTACGTATTTTTTATACATATTGCCCTTTTAGCATACGTCATAATATTTTTTATTTTATTTTTTTTTATATTTTTTTATATTTTTTTTAAATTTATTTATTATATTTTTTACATGATGCCGCCACTCACGGGCAGAGCCCTTTTACAGAAAAGTTTCGCAAATTACTTTTGAATACTTTCTATTATTTATCTATCTCCATTTTTTACTATGTATTTATATATCTATTTATTATCTATTAATATTAATGTATTCTGGTTTTTATTGAGTGTTTTAAAGAGTCTTTAAAATCCATATTTGTTTAAGTGTATTATCAATTTTTGTCTATACAAATTTTGTTACAAAAAAAAAAAAAAAAAAAAAAAAAAAAAAAAAAAAAAAAATCATAATTATAATATATATATATATATATAATATATATCATATATATATATATAAATATATATATATATATATATATTATATAATATATATATATAATATAATATATTATATATATATATATAATATATTATTATATATATTATATATATATATATATTATATATATATAATAATTATTATATTTATATATATATATATATATATATATATATATAATATTATATATATATATATATATATATATATATATATATATATATATATATATTCTATAATTTTTTTTTTTTTTTTTTAAAAAGTTTATTTTATAAAAATTTAAAAATAAAAAAAAAATTTTCATTTTTTTAAAATTTACAAATAGATTTTTGCTCTCCATTTCAAATCGTTCTCTGCCTATTTATTTAAAGTGTAAAGGATTTTCAGCGAATATTCATAATACATTTTTCTGAAATTATTTTACGTTTTATTTGCACGTATTTCCTATTCTATATTTTTAATAAAAAAGAAAGTAATTTTTAATTTTAACGAAAAATAGTTGTTTATTCTAGTTTTCTTTCTATGCAAAAGATATATATATATATATATATATATAATATTATTATATATATCTATTATATAATATTATATATATATAATATAATATATATATATGTATAAATATATATATATATATATATATATATATATATATATATATATATACATTCGAAATGCATTTAAAACACTCTTATCTAAAATACATCAAAAAGAATATATATATTTTAGGAATATTTAAATTTCAAGGTTCAATTTTTTTTTCTGTATATAATAAATCGTAAAACAAGTGTGTCTGATTTTAATGAAAAACAAATAAATATTTTGTTTGTCTGCCAAACAGTGAATGTATCTAAGTTACATTTTTCGAAAGATAAAAAAAAAAAAAAAAAAAAAAAAACCTTTTCAATAAAAGCCTCGCCATATTTCGAGGAAATGACCTTGAGTGTTGTAGATTACTTCGAAATTTTGTAATTTACAAGCAAACTTTGCAATCCGATCTTCGATTTATTGGATCTGTTTCGCCAAAAGTTTATACTGTTTTGATCATTTGTTTTGTTAGATTTTTTTTTTACCTATAATAGATTATGTTGAAACATATCGATTAAATCGTATAAAAAAAAATTGATACATAATGTAAAAAGAAATCGATATTATGGTTGAATATGATAGAACTTTGCAAATTATGTAGAAACACGTCGATTATGTAGTAGAAAAAAAATCGGTTTTTATTGTAAAGAGATTTCGATTTTATGGTTGAATAAGATCGATTATATAAAAACACATCGATTATAACGTAGAAAAATCGATACTTAACGTAATAAGAAATCAATATTATGGTTGAATAAGATCGACCTTTGTAGATTATGTATTAAGTATCGTTTATCGTATAAAGTATCGATTTTAGTGCAATGAGAAATCGAATTATGGTTGAATAGGATCGAAAGTTTTGTAGATTATGTAGAAACACATCTATGTCGTATGAAGTATCGACACTTAATATAAAAAGGTTTCGATAATATGATTGAATAAGATCAGATTTTGTCAATTATGTTGAAACGGATCAATTACATCGTAGGAAAAATCGATATATAATGTAAAAAGAAATCTATATTCTGGTTGAACAAGATCGAACTTTGTAAATTATGAAGAAAAACATCCGTTATATCGTTGAAAAAAATCAATATTATGGTTGAGTAAGATCAGATTTTGTCAATTATTTAGGAACACATCGATTATATCGTAGAAAGAATTGATACTTAATGTAAAAATAATTCAATATTATGGTTGAATAATATCTGACTTTATAGGAGGTTTAATTCTAGGAATCGAAATATAGAATCGAAAGAGTATAACCACTCTACCGTCACCATCAAATTTTATTCAAAATTATTTGTTGAAAAGAAATTACTATATCTGTACATTCTGATTATAGTATAAAATAATCAATATTATGTAATAATAGATATTATTCTGAATCTTAAAATTAAGTTATA
>SEYY01008225.1:0-29719 GCA_009176605.1 Armadillidium nasatum
CACCAAGAGATATAAATTGAATAATTTTTTTTTTCAGTATAGTCATATGAATACCGTATCAAAATTTCTTCTCTATAAAATTGTGTGCGTATGTAAATACGTACTTGTATGAATAAGAAGTATGTGTGTGTCAACGAAAATTCTTTACATTCCAATAAACTCCGTTTGTAACGGGACTTTTGAGTTGCCAATTTGTCTTTTATTGAAACTTTTATATTTTTAGATTAAGAATATAAATATTTCTCATACTTTTATTAAAAATCATTAAATATATTTACAATGATTTAATAACATCTTGCTTTTGAAAATAAAAGTAATGATTTAAGATTTTAAATAAACAAAATTATTTGTCAAGCGATAACTGGAAATCATCGCATTGTTAGCGTGTCGAAAGACATAGAGTTACCAATTGTTCTTATTTTCCCTTTCAATAATTACTTCATGAACTATAAAATGAAAATATCTAACATTTCAATAATTCTTTTATAATATTATATATATATATATTTATATATATATATATATATATATATATATATATATATATATATATATATATATATATATATATATATATATATATATATATATATTACTATATATATATTATTAGATTTATTTATCTTATTGGAGATTGTTATGGAGAAGAAACAGTTGCTGAACAAATATTTGTAATTTACTATAATAACAGAAAAGTTGGTAAACTGGATCAAGAAATTTTACAACCTTATCTGTGTTTCATTGATAATTCTATTAAGTTTTTTACGTGATTTTGAAGCATTTTTTCTAGGCAAGAAAAATATAATAGAATAAAAAAATTATATTTAAAATATTACTAAAAACATACCACAATATATTAACTTTAATAATTAAAAGGCTTAAATTTACTGTCAAGATTGTGATATCTGGTATCAATATATAGTAAATAGAGTAGTTACCTTGGTTACCGTCAGCTGTTTCAAGAAGGAATTAGAAATTTAAAGGGAATCATGGGAAGTTGCTTTAATTTTTGTATATATGAAAGCTTTATGTCGCAGTTTGTACTTGTTTAATTTAAATTATAAAATAGGATAAAACTTAGATCTTCTGTTAAGAGATTTTTATATTTTACTCAGCAAATAAAAAAACCACTTTTCCGTCGACTAAGCGAGGTATAAGATGACAAAAATTTGTATATTCGCGGAACCTTTCAGAATCTTCCGTTTTAAGAGGATGTTGGAGATTTAGGTTGCAATATTATAAGAAACTCTAGATCCCTCCTTCGTTTCATAATTAATGCGTTATTATGAGTTTCCATAAAAAATAATAAATAATTTAATATTACAGCCTAAATTAATATTTCCTTTAATATTTTACGATTGTTTTTTTATAACTTCCGTAATCCATTTAGACTTAGAACTCTAATTCTAATTAGAGGAAGGCATTAAGCTAGGGTCGGATTATTGTTTTTTTTAATAAAATAATTCAGACGGAAATATAAAATTACTTTGCTCTCAATGGTTAATTTCATTAGTTAGGTTATCTGACAAGCCCCACCATTGTAAGTATATGAAGATAATTGTCAGACTTCTATTTCCGAAAATTAATTCTGAAGTTGGTGTTTTTTCTTTTAGGATTTTCTAGCTTTGAGAGAAGAGGAAAATTGTACAATTCCCCTTCTCCGGTGAGTACTAAACGAAAATCCTTAAATTAAGACTTCAACTTAGAAATTTTCCCATTTAGTTTGTCTTCCCTTACGCGAAATTGTAATTTTGAAGTTTTGTCTTTAAAGATTACAATTTCCTACGTTGAAAAACAGACAATTAAATATCTTTCTTTTCAGATTTTTATTTTTTTATTTCAGATGTGAGGTGAATCATTCATTAGGTTTTTTTAATTCCTTTCATTCCTTTTATTTTCGGTGAGACTTAAAACACCTTTCTTGGTATTATTTTCTTTTTGTTTATAGAACATTACTTTAATTTAATAATTATTGTTTTAAATTTATGTTTTTTAAATAAATAAATAACTTTAAAAAATTTATCAGAATTGATGTAAATAAAACTATTTACTGTATAAACTTAAAGTTTATAAAATAATGGACTCTTTAACTTATAAGTTAGATATTATTAATTAAGTAAGATAGCTTTACTATATTATTTAGTTGTATATTGACGCTTTAACTATATTATATTATATTTATTTATTTACAAATTATTTATTATATTATATTTATTTTTTGGTTTATTTAAATACATTACTGTATCCATAATCAAATATTAACGTAACGTCAACAACATTTGGATTATATTTTTTTATATTCATTACAGACCCTTTTACTATCCTTATAATAAAATAAACATGAAAATTATTCTCACTTTTATCCTCTTACTTTCTTCAGTTCTGAAGGATTGTCTCTTCAGTTAATTTCGAATCAAGCCATTCTTAAATATCTTAGAGAATAGTTCACAATTCTTTTGAGATGGTTTGGTTCGAAAGGAGAGGGTAGGTTAAATTTTTAAAGGTTAAAGTTTTATTTTAAATAGATTATTTATTTTATATAAGAATAAAGAGACCCAATCTTTGGCTATTCCCTTGTTGTCTAACGAAAGTGGGTCATTTCAATTGAAGACACAAAGGAATAGGTTGAAATGTGCTCCGAATGAAACTTAGAGTTGGCAACTAGAGTTGTTGATTCTCCCCATTCGTATTTCTCATTCCTATAACAAAATACAGTCCACTACCAAAATTAAATGCGAATGGGTGTATCATTTAAATCAAATTATCTTAATTATATTTTTCATTCGGAAGTCAAACTAAGTCAGGAGGTTGTCAGAGAGGGAAAATATTTTTTTGCTTTTTTCCTTTCTAATTTGATTGAATTTTACTACAGTATAATATCTGACACATTTCTTTTTGGTCATTCTGAACCGGATGACTATCCTTGTTTAAGATCACTCTTACAAGGCAAATTACTTAAATAATATTATTTTTGCTTAAAATATTAATTTATTGATGTCTCTTCCGAATTTATCTAATCCATTTAAAGAAATGGAAAATAAAACTTCATTAATTACTCCCTTTAAGGGTTTAAATCCTGTACAGAAAAGGAGAGGCATCAGAATACAGACCACTAAGTCTGTACAAAAACTAGAATCTTTATTAGAGACTGACATTGATATAAATAAAATCAATGGAGTCATTAAAACTTTAGAGCGTTGTCTAGAAGATCTTGCACTTCTAGATGAAACCATCCAAGCTAATTTGGATGAGACAACTTTTATTTCTGACCTAGAAGAGTCAATAGAACGTAGAGAGACTGTAGAAACAATTCTACATAAAGCCTACTCAATTTTAAAGGAAGAAGAAAAGAACTCTAGAAAAAGCACTAGAAGTTCAGATGATGAAACTTCTTCTCATAAATCAGAATATAAATATAAATCAAATAGAAAGACAGAATTATTCAGACTTCCACAGAAAAAACTTCCTTGTTTTAGTGGAGAAATTTTAGAGTTTAACTCTTTCTTAGAGTCCTTTTTGTCCATAGTAGAAGACAGAGGATTCTCTAATATTGACAAATTACAATGTCTCTTAGACTGTTTAAAGGGACCTGCACTTACAAGTGTTTCTGGTTATGCAAGAATCGGTGATAACTATCCGATCATTCTTAACCAACTAAAACGAGATTTTGGCAATTCTCGTAAATTAATAGAAACTTTAATATTAAAAATAACTGCTATTCCTTCTCCTAAATATAATTATACAAGTTTATTTAATTTTAAAGCAAATATTCATTGCTATTTTGAGTCATTAAAAACTCAAAAAATTATTGGTGATTGTCAAGGCTGTTCCATCATTTTAGGAACCATTTTAGCTCAAAAACTGCCTTCAGAATTGATCTCTCATCTCCCATTAGGGGAACCAAGAGACAACTGGACAGTTGATCTTGTTTTAGAGATCATCTCTAAAAATCTCTATACTCTGGAAACAGTAGGGCAAACATTAATCTTGCCTGAAAACCAGAGAAAAGAGAAATCAACAAAATTTTAATCATAAATTTAATGAGCATAAAAACTTTCAAAAAAGGAAGAAAAGCCAAGACAAGTAACTACTTTAAATATAAATTCAGGAACTAAGCCTAAGACTCAAACTCTTGTATATAATAAACCTATAACTCAGACTCAACCTCAGAGTCAAATTCCGAGTCAAGCTAAAGTTCCTTAAATGTGTCTATTGTAGAGGAGAGCATTATTCTTCCAATTGTAGCATATTTAATTTAAAATCAAGGCAGTTGTTTGTTCAACAAAATAAACACTGCTCAAAGTGTTTAAACACTTTCCACAATACTTCTCAGTGCACAAGCACTAAAACTTGTTATTTATGCAAGTCTCCAGATCACCATACATCATTGTGTGACAGAGAGACTCATAAAAATCAATCTTCAGAATCTCATGCCAACTCTGTCTCTACATTACAAATATGAGACAGGATTGGTGTTGCCTTACCTCTTGCAGATATTGAAGTATACAAACAAACTTCAACCATTCCAGTTCGCACTCTTTTTGACCTTGGGAGTCAACGAACATTGATTTCTAGGTCAATAGCGAAAATATTAAAATCTCCAATTAAATTTAAAATTCAGCTTTGCATAAATGGCATTAATAAGAAAGGAGCTGTAGCCCTTTATGATGTCATTGATATAAATATAAAAACTAATGAAGGAAATATTATAATATCTGCCCCTGTAGTAGATACTCTTCCATCTGATATATATATTCCTGGTTTGGTTCAAACAACAAATTTATTAAGGCAACACCATGTAAAATTATCAAATCCTTACCCTCCTAGTGACTATGTCAATGACTTAGGCATACTTATAGGAGCAGACTATATAAATAAATTCCTTAAGTCTTTTAAAACTTTTAAAGGAATAAATCTTATAGACACACCTTTTGGCAGTGCTCTTTATGGAGAATTGCCTTTTACATCAAAAGAAAAAGATGCCCAGATCACTCTGGTGTCTTCTTTTAAAATAGGAATCAATTTTATTAATGAAATTGATCCCTTAAAAATTTTAACTTCTCAAGAACTCCATTCTAAAGAAGAAATTTTAAATAAAACTTCTTATGGAGAATCATCTTTTATTTCTTCAACAGAAAATTATACTTCTTCTAATTTAAATCTTTCCATTGAAGGGACCTCGACTAATCAGCAGTCTCTAGAGGACATTTTAAAACCTTCAATTGAAAACAACTTTATCTCTTCTATTTCTGTTGAAGAAGATCATAAATATTTTAAAACCTCAGAGGATCTAGATAAACTCTGGACTCTTAATCATATCGGCATTTTACCCGATGAGAAATTTACAAATTCTGATAAGACTACCATAGCAGCTTTTCAGGATAGTTTATCTTTTAAAAATGGTAAATATGAAGTGTCTCTTCCTTGGAGGAAGGATCATCCAGATTTGCCAGATAATTATTCTTTATCAAAAAGACGTTTATACAGCGTTCTTAAAAAACTTCAATTAAACCCTGAACTTCTGAGAGCGTACTCAGAAGTCTTTATTGATTATTTAAAACGCGATTATATTGAAGAAATTGGCCCTTCCACTCCGGTACATCCGGAAGGGAAATTACATTATCTACCTCATTCAGGTGTTCTTAAAAAATCAAATACTACTGCTTTAAGAGTCGTATTTGATGCTTCTTCTAATTTTCCAAGTTTAAACAGCTGTCTCTACAGTGGGCCTACCTCTGTTAACTGAACTTGGAAAAGTGCTTTTAAAATTTAGAATTAAATCTTTTGCAGTCAGTGCTGATATTGAGAAAGCCTTCCTTGGTATCAAACTGTCTGAGAAAGACAGAGACTCTGTAAGATTTCTTTGGCTAAAAGATCCAGGAGACATTAAGAGTCCTATAATTACTTATCGTTTTAAATCAGTTCTTTTTGGAGCTACTAGTTCTCCATTTCTTCTCGCTGCCTGTTTAAAACATCATATATCTAATTCTAATACCAAATATAAAAATGAACTTTTGTCTCAACTATATGTTGACAATATTTTTAATACATTTAATAATGAGGAAGAACTAAGAGATTTCTTTCTTGAAAGTCGTTCTATATTTAATAGTGCTGGCTTAAATTTACGAGAATGGATCTCAAATTCTGAAACTTTAAACCAAGAGTTCAAAAACAAGGGTTTAGGGATCGATTCTTCTACTACTAAAATTTTAGGATTAGAATGGGATTCAGAAACATGACACCATTACTTATCCAAATAAAAAATTAGATGACACAGCTCATACTAAAAGAACTATATTAAGCAATTTAGCATCCCTATTTGATCCTTGTGGAATTTTAAGTCCAATTTCAATAAAAGGTAAAGTTTTACTCCAAAAAATATGGTCTAGCGGAGTGAACTGGGATCAACGCATTTCAGATTCTTTACAACAAGAATATAAAAAAATTGCCTTGTTGTTAAATGAGTCTCAATCTTTGATTTTACCTAGACAATTAATTTATTCTAATAATGTAGAGTTGCATGCATTTTCAGATGCATGTCAAACTGCATATTCAAGTGTTGTTTATGTAGTCTCTCATTTAAATAATCAACCTTATGTAAATATATTAATTTCAAAGTCTAAGGTTTCACCTCTTAAACAATTAACTATTCCTAGGCTTGAATTAATGAGTGTTCTTTTATCATCACGTTTAATAAAGTATGTGAAAGACACCTTTAAAAATATCTTAAATATTGAAAGTATTCATGTGTGGTCTGATAATCAAGCTACACTTCAGTGGATACATACTACCAAACCTCTTCCTGTTTTTAACCAAAACAGAGTGGATGAAATTCGGGAAAATATTCCAGATGCAAATTATCATTATGTACCTACAAAAGACAATCCTGCAGATGGAGCCTGTCGAGGTACTAATATTAAATATCTTTTTTCTAACTTTTGGCTGGAAGGTCCATCTTGGATAACTGACAAAAATCAATGGCCGGTATGGATTGAAAATCCATCTTATTTAGCATCAAATAATTTAATAAATATTTCTGATATTAATGTAAAAATAATAAAAATGAAATTAAATTCGATAATTTATTTAATCTTGAAGATTATTCTTCATTAAATAAAGTATATCGACTAACTGCCTTAGTGTTAAGATTTGTTACAAATCTTAAAAATTCTCGCAAAAACTTGCCTCTTATTAAATCTTCTAAAGAACCTCTCTTTTCTCACAATTTCTCCATTGATGAAATGAGTAAAGCAGAGACTTACTGGATTCAAAATATTCAACAACAACATTATGAACCAGAAATTTCTTGTTTAAAATTCAATTCTCCCCTTACTCAAACCACCAAAATTTTCAGTTTAAGATTGGTAGAAAACATTTTAAGATGTAATCTCCGATTGAATAATTCCTCTCTTCCATATGAAACCAAGTTTCCTATATTTTTACCTTATAAATCTTCCTTTGTAAATTTACTTATATGGAAATACCATTATGATTATCATCATGTCGGTATTTCAGAATTAATTAACTTTATTAGACAGAAATTTTATTTCCCTCGAATGCGACAAACTTTGAGGAAAATATTGAGATCTTGTGTACTCTGTAAGAGATTACAAGCCATACATTTTAAATCTGCCCCTCTAGCTTCACTACCCAAAGTCAGGGTAACTGAATGTAACCCCTTTACCACAGTTGGTGTTGATTTAAGCGGTAGTTTTCAAGTCAAAGTTTCTAAAAAATATAATTAAAAAATGTTATATTGTTCTTTTCACTTGTGCTGTATATAGAGCAGTTCATCTTGAACTTGTTTTCGATAATGGAGTAGAATCCTTTCTACTAGCCTTTCGTCGATTTATAAATCGTCGAGGAAAGCCATCAGTTTTATATTCCGATAATGCTTTAAATTTTAAAGGAGCTTCTGAATATATAAAATATCCTTCATACGTTACCTTCAATTAAAGATTTTCTTTTAAAAAACTCTATTGTATGGAGATTTAACCCAGCTAGGGCCAGTTTTTTTGGTGGATTCTATGAACGCTTAGTCGGGATTTGTAAACTTCATTTAAAACGTACCTTTACAAAATTCTCTTGTTACGTTTGATGAATTTAATACAGTTTTAACTGAAGTTGAAAACACTATGAATTCTCGACCTTTAACCTACGTTGGAGATGATTTAAATGAGGAGGAATTTCTTACTCCTTCTCATCTTTTATATGGACATCTTCTTCACACAATTCCTATTCCTGAGGAAAATTTGGAATTTGATACTTATAACGACACTAATAAACTCAGTAAGAGATATCGTTATATACTTAATCTTATTCATTAAGTTTCAACAACGTTGGAAAAAAGACTATCTCTTACATCTTCGTCAAACTATAAATAATTCAAATCGTCCTAAAATACAAACTAGGAGAAATTGTATTAATAGAAGGTGACAATTCACGTTTAAAATGGAAGCTGGGAAAAATTGTTGATCTACATACCTCACCAGATGGGTTTACAAGATCTGCTTCTATTAAAACTAACAACTGGAATAATTACAAGAGCTATTGTTCATTTATATCCTTTGGAAATTTATTCAAATCCGCATAACTCCTCCATTGAGGAGACTTCTGCACCATTAACCTCTCTTCCTAGACCCTCTCGTCAAGCCAAAATTGTGGCGAGACAGAGAATTAAAAATATAATAACAGAAGAGAACTAAAATTTGTAATTTTTAAATTTACTAAATTTATATTAAAGCATGATTTTGGCTAGAAATTGACATTTCTTATTTATTTTAATAATATAATTTTTTATTTA
Organism: Armadillidium nasatum; assembly: GCA_009176605.1. Classification (NCBI taxonomy): domain Eukaryota; kingdom Metazoa; phylum Arthropoda; class Malacostraca; order Isopoda; family Armadillidiidae; genus Armadillidium; species Armadillidium nasatum. The sequence goes on from SEYY01008225.1 coordinate 8,804, forward strand.
TATATTTATATTTTTTATTTAATGTTTTTTTCTTGCCAAATTTTTTACAGAAAATTTATATTTATACTAAAAGAAAGAGTGAAATAATTATTTTCTAAGATAATAATGTATAATATTTCTCCCTTTTCTCCAAAAAAAATTTTAAAGGGTAAAATGCCAAAACACTCAAAATCAAAATTTTAATAAAAAAATGAAAACATTGGTATAAAAATGTATATTAAAATTTTCCTTTGTGATTTTATTTTTTATGCACGTAATATGTTGTTGCCTATGGTAAGTTTCGTCTTTCTGGAAAGTTTTAAGGATTTTGGTAGAATAAGACCCGAGTTGGGAGAGGACAAAAATGATCAATATTTCGATGAAAAAAAAACTGATTTTATGAAATTATAAAATTTTACAATTATTTACATTAGGAAACACTAACATATATATATATATATATATATATATATATATATATATATATATATATATATATATATATATATATATATATATATATATATATATATATATATATATATATATATTATAAAATTCACATATACCTAGGATCCCCAAGTGGGATCGAACCGGCGCCTTCAAGCACGTGAGTCAATCACTCTACCGTTTCAGCCACGGTAGACGGCCATCAATATATATATATATATATATATATATATATATATATATATATATATATATATATATATATATATATATATATATATATATATATATATATATATATATATATATATATATATATATATATATTGATTCCATATTTTGATGGCTTATTTGGAATGTACATTCTGAAAGGACAGTTCCCTCTAAGCGACAGCAGCTGTTCATCTACAGTTTTGTTTTCATTTGGAATATACATTTTTCAGCAGTTTGCTATGAAGAGGTCCCAAATGCTTCGAATGGAAGCAAGCCTATCAATCTCCTGCCTTGCTAACCTTGTGTTCGAGTCATCGAATCGGAGAGTGTTTATCGAAGCGTTCCTAGGACATCCCAGCACGGTACAGAGATGGACCTGAAATTTGATTTCACGTTTCTATGGTACTCAAATGACTCTTTCTGACAACCACTAAATATTAGCAACCCTAAAAGGGCTTTTATTTCAGAAAACTCTGTTTCAAAAAATGCCTTTCTTATCTGTGGAATAATTCTGCAACCATAGTCGAATTCTCTGGTTTGTCCAGTTAAAAGTCTCTAAAATTATGGTGTCATCAAAAAGAAACTGAAAGCATTTTCATTAGTTGTTGCACTTCGTGCTTGCAATGTTGGGCCAGGAGTAAAAGGGGGAATGATATTCCTTTGACCTATTCTAGTTTCAAGATTTTTCTGTGGACGACAACTCCACCTAAATCCCGAAGTGCTGGACAATGTACTGGTGCAAAACTGCATTATGGATGGTTCATTTTCTTCGTCAATAATAAGGTTACGGTGTCTTCTTGGTCTAACAGAAGAGGTAGAAGGAAAAGATGGAGCAGTAGCTGCAAGAGTTTGAGGAATATCAGAGGCAGATGGAATTGGCTCATTCTCTTCAGCACTGCTGGTAATAGGCATCGGTGATAGGTTTGAATTTTGTGTGGGAGTTGATGTGCGTCGTACCCTTTTTGATCTTCTACGACATTCACCCGTCTTACGAACGTTAGGTTCATATTCTTCCTCGCTATCATCACTAGATGAAATGGTTGGTAGGTAATCGACATCAAGGTCACTGTCGTACATTACTTCCAATTCAAGGTCATCATCTACATCTTCGTTTAAATCAAGATGACTTAGATCACCGATTTGTAGACGAATTTCATCTTCGCTAAACGGAAGCTTTGACATTTTTTTTTAAAATTATTATTATTACTATTGTAATTATTATTATTATTATTATTATTATTATTATTATTATTATTATTATTATTATTATTATTATTATTATTATTATTATTATTATTATTATTATTATTTTTATTTTAAAAATAAATATTATATATAATTATATATATTATATATATATATATATATATATATATATATATATATATATATATATATATATATATATATATATATATATATATATATATATATACGGGGAGGACGTAGCGCCGTCCGAAGAGATGAAAGTAAACCCCATTGGGCTTAACCGCGGAGTGATAGGGTGGGCTAGACCATCCCGTTCCCCTCCGTTGCCCGTTGGTATGTTCCTTTTCGTGTTTCACCTACTCAGAGGGTCTCTAGTGTACCCTCGTCCCACATGGGAGTGTCTATGCTCCCACTTCTTCCCCAACTCCCTTCTCATGTTCCTACAAATTTACAAGCGCTTTCTCCTACATTACCTTTAAAATAGAAAAAAAATGGCGAAACATATAACTGCCTCGGAGATGCTACGAGGGGTGGCATCTAAAGAATGCCCCTCATCCACTCCTTCCCCCATCACCACTTGGAGTTGGTGGCCTCCGGTAATGGGGTTGGTGCCACCAAGATCTCTACGCCGACTTGCCCTGATGCACGATCTTCTTTTTTCATTAACTTCTGCAACATTCGTGGTCTCTTTACTAATTTCCACTTTGTCGAACACCACCTCTCTTCTTCAAGACCTCATCTCTTATTCTTAACCGAAGTAAAAGGGGGAATGATGTTCCTTTGATCTATTCTAGTTTCAAGATTTTTCTGTGGACGGCAACTCCACCTAAACCCCGAAGTGCTGGACAATGTACTGGTGCAAAACTGCATTATGGATGGTACATTTTCTTCGTCAATGATAAGGTTACGGTGTCTTCTTGGTCTAACAGAAGAGGTAGAAGGAACAGATGGAGCAGTAGCTGCAAGAGTTTGAGGAATAGCAGAGGCAGATGGAATTGGTTTATTTTCTACAGCACTTCTGGTGCTAGGCATCGGTGATAGGTTTGAATTTTGTGTGAGAGTTGATGTGCGTCGTACCCTTTTTGATCTTCTACGACATTCACCCGTCTTACGAACGTTAGGTTCATATTCTTCCTCGCTATCATCACTAGATGAAATGGTTGGTAGGTAATCGACATCAAGGTCACTGTCGTACATTACTTCCAATTCAAAGGTCATTATCTACATCTTCGTCTAAATCAAGATGACTTAGATCACCGAGTTGTAGACGAATTTCATCTTCGCTAAACGGAAGCTTTGACATTTTTTTTTAAAATTATTATTATTACTATTGTAATTTATTATTATTATTATTATTATTATTATTATTATTATTATTATTATTATATTATTATATTATTATTTATTATTATTATTATTATTATTATTTTACAATACTATACCTGAAGCAAAAAACTATAATATATATATATATATATATATAATATATATATATATATATATATATATATATATATATATATTATATATATATATATATATATATACGGGGAGGACGTAGCGCCGTCCGAAGCGATGAAAGTAAACCCCATTGGGCTTAACCGCGGAGTGATAGGGTGGGCTAGACCATCCCGTTTCACTCCGTTGCCCTTTGGTTCGTTCCTTTTCGTGTTTCACCTACTCAGAGGGTCTCTAGTGTACCCTCGTCCCACATGGGAGTGTCTATGCTCCCACTTCTTCCCCCAACTCCCTTCTCATGTTCCTACAAATTTACAAGCGCTTTCTCCTACATTACCTTTAAAATAGAAAAAAAATGGCGAAACATATAACTGCCTCGGAGATGCTACGAGGGGTGGCATCCAAAGAATGCCCCTCATCCACTCCTTCCCCCATCACCACTTGGGAGTTGGTGGCCTCCGGTGATGGGGTTGGTGCCACCAAGATCTCTACGCCGACTTGCCCTGATGCACGATCTTCCTTTTTCATTAACTTCTGCAACATTCGTGGTCTCTTTACTAATTTCCACTTTGTCGAACACCACCTCTCTTCTTCTAGACCTCATCTCTTATTCTTAACCGAAACTCAGGTGTCTGAGTGCTCTGACAGCAATCCTTACTCTGTTTCCTCCTACTGCCTCTATCCTCAATTTTCAGAAAAAGGCGGATGTTGCGCTTATGTGCGCAACGATGTTGTCTGTTCTCATGTCTCTAATTGGGAATCTTCTGAATTCTCTACTCTATGGCTTAAACTTTCTTGCAACTCTACAACTAAATTTAAATGCTCTGTCTACTTATCTCCTAATTCCAAAATATCCAAAATTCTTCGAATATATTAACTCCAAAATAGAACACATTCTTTCTTCTTCTCCTTTCTCCGAAATCATCATTTTAGGTGATTTCAATGTTCACCACCACCAATGGCTTTCATCTAGTTCTCACGATCCAGCTGGTGAACTCGCCTTACAATTTTCTATCCAGAACAACCTTGAGCAGTTGGTGCATCTCCCTATACGTACCTTGATCGCCTTGGTGATGAACCCAACATACTTGATCTTTTCCTAACTTCTTATCCTTCTCCTTGCACTGTTAAACTCTTTCCTCCTCTGGGTTCATCCAATCACCTTCTTATCTCTGTATCTTGTCCTGTCTCTTCAAGTCTTCCGCAAGAACGGCCCCCGCCTTCGGCGAGGAGACGTTTGTGGCATTTCGGTTCCACTAACTGGTCTGACTTGCGGTTGTACTTCTCCGATTTTCCATGGAATGATTACTGTTTCCGTGGAAGGGGTCCCTCTGAGTGTGCAGGGCGCATAACCGAGGTGATTCTCTCTGGCATGGAGGAGTACATTCCATATTCTTTCCCTTCTACTAAACCTAACAAACCTTGGTTTAACTCTGCTTGCTCTCGTGATATCCTCCACAGGGATGCTGCCTTCAGGGATTACCGTCGTCTTCAAACTCCTGAAACTCATGAAACTTATATTTCATCCTGGAATCGTGCAAAGTATATTTTTCTTAGAACTAAAAACTCCTTTTTCCCCTTAAAATGCAGCAATCTTTCTGTTTCTACTCCCTCACGCCCTTTCTGGCATTTTGCCTAAAATGTCAACTCTAACTTTGCTTCTCCTCTTTCCCTCCTCTAAAATCTTCTGACGGTATAACTGACGTTTTGCCTTCCGCTAAAGCTGAACTCTTCGCTCAAACTTTTGCTTCCAACTCAACCTTAGACGATTCCGGAGCTGTTCCTTCTCCTTCAACCCCTTCCAACTCATTTATGCCTAAAATTATAATTTCTTCTAAAGACGTCACTTCTGCTCTCTCTGAGCTTAACACTAAGAAGGCATACGGTCCTGACGGTATCCCTCCTGTGGTTCTCAAAACTTGTGCTTTCGATTTTGCACCCTGCCTTGGTAAACATTTTCGTTTATGTTTTTCTACTTCAACCTTCCCTTCTTGCTGGAAACGTGCGCTCATTCTGCCTGTGCCGAAGAAAGGGGACCCCTCTCAGCCCTCTAACTATCGTCCCATTTCCTTAACCTACGTTCTTTCTAAAGTTTTCGTATCTATCCTTTGATTTCCAAACTTCCTTTTTTCGGAATCTATCCTTCTCTCTGTGACCTTCTCTCTGATTTCCTTTCCGGTCTTTCTATAGCAGCAGTTGTAGACGGCCACAGTTCTTCCTTTAAATCTATTAATAGTTGTGTTCCTCAAGGATCTGTTCTATCCCCAACACTTTTCCTATTTTTCATTAATGACCTTCTCTCTGTTACTTCATTTCCTATTCACACCTATGCTGATGACTCCACCCTTCATTACTCTTTTCAATTTGAAAGGCTCCCCTCTCAACAATAGTTACTAGATGCAATGAGGGTTGCCTTGGAGCAGCTGACCTCTGATCTATCTCGTATTTCTAATTGGGGCAGAGAGAACATGGTTGTTTTCAATGTCACCAAAACTCAATTCCTCCATCTCACTACTCGACACAATCTTCCACACAACTATAATATCTTCTTCGAAAACACTCAACTCAGACCTTCATCTGTTCCTAATATTCTCTGTGTTTCCTTTTCTCGTGATCTTTCTTGGAAAGATCACATTACCTCTCTCTCTAAACAAGCTTCTAAGAGGTTAGGTGTTCTGAGGCGCCTTCAGTATTTCTTCACTCCACCCCAGTTGCTTGCTCTGTATAGGGGTGTTGTTCGCCCCTGTATGGAGTATGCTTCTCACATCTGGGGTGGTTCCACACATACGGCTCTCCTAGAGAAGGTGGAGTGTATGGCATTTCGTCTCATCAACTTTCCTACTCTTACTAATTCCACTGAGAAGGGCTCGCGCGACTCGACTTTCTACACAGTCTCATCCTTTCTCTGTCCAACTCTCTGACCCCAGACTCAACCGCTATGCTCTGTCCTACATGTACTCTACCGGTAAAGTCTGGAACACAGTCCCTTTTTCTATTTTTCCAACTTCCTATGACTTACACACCTTCAAACGTCGTGTATTAGGTCACGTCGGCCTTTAATTTCACCATTCTTCCGTTTTTCCCCTAACTAAGGTGGAATTGTAGTAGGCCTCTGGCCTTTGCCCACCAGAGGTGATATAAAATATATATATATATATATATATATATATATATATATATATATATATATATATATATATATATATATATATATATATATATATATATATATATATATATATATATATATATATATATATATATATATATATATATATATATATATATATATATATATATATATATATATATATATATATATATATATATATATATATATATATATATATATATATATATATATATATATATATATATATATATATATATATATATATATATATATATATATATATATATATATATATATATATATATATATATATATATATATATATATATATATATATATATATATATATATATATATATATATATATATATATATATATATATATATATATATATTGTCCAAAACTATGATAATCTAAAACCATATACATAAATACATTACAACGTGTAACACGGTCGGGGGTATATTACACCCCAACTCCACTGCTACTACTAGAATAAATAGACTAGACTAACTGAACTGTGACAAAACAAATTCCCCTTACAAATGGTTAAGCTACACTGAGCGAGAGATTTCCTAAATGAGTCTTTATATAAAAACTACATTATTCGAAAATCACGTGTGGTGTGTCATACCCCCAACCGTGTTCTATGGTTAAATATTAACTTTTTAATCCTTATCTTTATTCGTTAGGTTGCTATATCATTGAGACTCTCGTAGGAGTGTTCACTTTTTTAATTGCTTGAGTGAGACATTGATTGCTCATTAGGAATATTAATCCCTTCGTTTTTAACTACCCTTTTCTGTTTTTAAACTTCTTTTACCATTTGGTCATGCTATCTTGAATAACTAGATGGGTCTAAATCAGCGTTGCCGGTGTGACTGAGAATAAGCATCGTTGTCAATTTCCGATTAAATTAATTAAGACAAAAAAATATATTTTTTAATCATTTTCATCTTTTGAACCTTCTTTTACTCCGTCAGTTATTATATTATTATTTTTAGCATTTTTTTTTATTTTTACTATTGTGATTTTAGAAGGTGGGCTGAACCTTGTAGAGAGCTCTTCTGTTTGATAAAAAACCTGACGAGAAGTCTAATTTATTTACTCCTTTATGTTCTTTTTTTTATTAAAGACAATGGAGGTTGAACTAATTTAATTTTCATTTAATCTGTTTAAAAGATTTATTCATTCAAGAATAAAGAATTTCTCTCTCTCTCTCTCTCTCTCTCTCTCTCTCTCTCTCTCTCTCTCTCTCTCTCTCTCTCTCTCTCTCTCTCACTATTTATATTCTCATTACTACATTTCATTGTTATATATAAATATATGTATATATTTTTCTCTCTCTCTTTCTCTCTTTTGGTAATTGTCAAGATTCTGGTGGAAGTCATACCTTTGATGTGAATTTATTAATTTATGAAATTTGTAAATTTTTTCTTCTTTAGTAGGACTTTAATGTTACAAATATTTATTATATTTCCAACCAAGAGATATAAATTGAATAAAAAACTTTAAATTTTCCAGTATAGTCATATGAAATACCGTATCAAAATTTCTTCTCTATAAAATTGTGTGCGTATGTAAATACGTACTTGTATGAATAAGAAGTATGTGTGTGTCAACGAAAATTCTTTACATTCCAATAAACTCCGTTTGTAACGGGACTTTTGAGTTGCCAATTTGTCTTTTATTGAAACTTTTATATTTTTAGATTAAGAATATAAATATTTCTCATTCTTTTATTAAAAATCATTAAATATACATACAATGATATAATAACATCTTGCTTTTGAAAATAAAAGTAATGATTTAAGATTTTAAATAAACAAAATTATTTGTCAAGCGATAACTGGAAATCATCGCATTGTTAGCGTGTCGAAAGACATAGAGTTACCAATTGTTATTATTTTTCCATTCAATAATTACTTCATGTATTATAAGATGAAAATATCTAACATTTCAATAATTGTTTTATATTATATATATATAAATAAACTAAGATTTATTTATCTTTTGGAGATTGTTATTTAGAAGAAACAGTTGCTGAACAAATATTTGTAATTTACTATAATAACAGAAAAGTTGGTAAACTGGATCAAGAAATTTTACAACCTTATCTGTGTTTCATTGATAATTCTATTAAGTTTTTTAAGTGATTTTGAAGCATTTTTTCTAGGCAAGAAAAAATATAATAGAATAAATAAATATTATGTTTAAAATATTACTAAAAACATACCACAATATATTAACTTTAATAATTAAAAGGCTTAAATTTACTCTCAAGATTGTGATATCTGGTAACAATATATAGTAAATAGAGTAGTTACCTTGGTTACCATTAGCTGTTTCAAGAAGGAATTGGAAATTTAAAGGGAATCATGGGAAGTTGTTTTGTTTTTGATATATGAAAGCTTTATGTCGCAGTTTGAACTTGTTTAATAAAATTATAAAATAGGATAAAACTTAGATCTCCTGTTAAGAGATTTTTATATTGTTACTCAGCAAATAAGAAATCACTTTTCCGTCGACTAAGCGAGGTATAAAAAGACAAAAATTTGTATTTTCATGGACTCTTTCAGACTCTTCCGTTTTAAGAGGATGTTGGAGATTTAGACTGCAATACTATAAGAAACTCTAGATCCCTCCTTCGTTTCATAATTAATGCGTTATTATGAGTTTCATTAAAAATAATAAATAATTTAATATTACAGTCTAAATTAATATTTCCTTTAATATTTTACGATTGTTTTTTTAAACTTTCGTAATCCATTTAGACTTAGAATTCTAATTCTAATTAGAGGAAGTATTAAGCTAGGGTTCAGATTATTGTTTTTTTTTTAATTAAAATAATCCGACGGAAATATAAAATTACTTTGCTCTCAATGGTTAATTTCATTAGTTAGGTTATCTGACAAGCCCCACCATTGTAAGTATATGAAGAGAATTGTCAGACTTCTATTTCCGAAAATTAATTCTGAAGTTGGTGTTTTCTTTTGAAGATTTCAAGCTTTAGGAAAAGTGAAAATTGTTAAATTTCAACTTTTCTAGTGAGTACTAGAACGAAATCTTCATTAGAGAGTCAACTTAGTATTTCTCATACTTAGTTTGATTTCCTCACGCAAAATTTCAATTAATTGAGTTTTGTCTTATAGATTGAAATTTCCTACGTCTAAAAAAATATCAAACTAAATCTTCATTTCAAGAGTTTTTATTTTATTTTTATTTCAGATTTGGGTAAAACAACAAGTTAGGATTTTCTATTTTTTTCAAGTCCTGTATATCTTCTATTATCCCATCTTTCAATGAAAATTAAAATACAATCTCTTTTACTTAAAATTGTTAAACACAGTTTTGAATACAACCTATGCTACACTGTTGGTATTTTTTCATTTTTTGTTTATAGAAACAAAAACTTGTAATTAAGTAGGTTACATTTGTTTGTAATATTAATAGTATTTAATTGTTGATTTAAATATTAGAAAATAAAACAAATCAACTTAATTAAAAATCCACATCAGACCTAGTGGGTTTGTGATGTAAATAAATTTATTTTATAAATAAACTTAAGAGTTAGTGTAAATAACATTTGACTCTTTAACATATAATTTAGATGTTATTATTATTTAAGTTAAGAAAGCTACTATATTATTTAGTTGTATTTTTTTGACGCTTTAACTATATTATTTTAAATATATTTATTTATTAAATTATTTGTTATATTATTAATTTTTTGTGTTTTATTTAAATTCATTACTGTATACGTTTTTCACATTAAAGTAACTTCAACAACATTTGTTTTTATTTTTTATTGATCAATTACAGACTTTCTCTTTCTGTCAGATATATTAAAAAGAACATGAAAACTTATTCTTCCTTTAACTCTCTGACTTCCTTCAGTACTGATGGTTTGTCTTTTCATTTAATTTCCGGATAAGCCATTCCTAAATATATATCTGATATAGGTGTATATTTCTTTTTAGATGGTTCTGGAAAGGAGAGGTTTATGTACTTACAACATAGGTAATATATTTATTTACTTACATAGCCTCCCTACTTCAATAGAAGTAAGAAGGCTAAAGTTTAAATTTAAATTAATTATTTATTTCCCAGAACTACACTTATTACTTTTGTGTGGACCCAACCTTTGGCTATTTCCCTTGATATCTTAGGAAGTGGGTCCTTCTGATAAAGGAGTTAAGGGAATAGGGAGAATGTGGCCAAATGAGATCCCAAATTTAGCAATATTGTTGTTAATTCTCCTCTTCGTATTTAATTAACAAATCCTATAAAAATACAGTCCACTAATCCGATAAATACGAATGAGTGTAATCAATCATTTATTTATATTTTATATTATATCAATATTTTCACCCTTCTCATTTGGGAATTAACTAGGTTAGGAGAGTAACAGAAAAAGATTGAATTTATTTTAGTCCTGTTGTTCTTCTACCATTTAGTTAATTTTATTTCCTATTTACCACTTTTCTTTTTGGTCAATCTGAACCAGATCAAACTTTTCCTGGTCATTCTGAACCGGAGGAAATTATTTCTATCTAAGATTATTTTTACAAAATAAATTATTTAAACAATATTATTTCTACTTAACATATAAATTTATTAAGAAACTTGATGTGTCTTCCAAATTTATCTAATCCATTTAAAGAAATGGAGAATAAAATTTCATCCATTACTCCCTTTAAAGGTTTAAATGTGGTACAAAAAAGAAGAGGCATCAGAATCCAGACCACAAACTCTGTTCAAAAACTGGAATCTTTATTATAGACTGTCATTAATATTAATAAAATCAATGGAGTCATTAATAAGACTCTAGAACTTTGACTAGAAGACCTTGATCTTCTATATGAAACCATCCAAACTAATTTGGATGAAACAACTTTTATTTCTGACCTAGAAGAGTCAATAGAACGTAGAGAAATTGTAGAAACAATCCTACATAAAGTCTATTTAATTTTAAAAAAAGAAGAAAAGAACTCTAGAAAAAAACTCCAGGAGTTCAAATGATGAAACTTCTTCTCATAACTCAGATTATAAATCTAAATTAAATAAAAAGACAGAATTATTCAGACTTCCACAGAAAAAAACTTCCTTGTTTTAGTGGTGAAATTTTAGAATTTAACTTTTTCTTAGAATCCTTACTGTACATAGTAGAGGACAAATATATTGATATTACAATGCCTTTTAGACTGCTTAAAGGGAATTGCCCATACAAGCGTATGTGGTTATTCAAGGATCGATGACAATTATCCGATCATTCTTAATCAATTGAAACGAGATTTTGGTCATTCTCGTAAATTAATAGAAACATTAATATTAAAAATAACTGCTATTCGTTCTCCTAAATATAACTATACAAGTTTATTTAATTTTAAGGCAAATATTGATTGCTATTTTGAGTCATTAAAAACTCAAATTTGTTTTGGAGATTGCGAAGGCTGTTCTATTTTAGGAACCATTCTGGCACAAAAATTACCTTCAGAATTGATCTCTCACCTCCCTTTAGGGGAACCAAGAAACAACTGGACAGTTGACCTTGTCTTAGAGATCATTTCTAAAAATCTCTATACTCTGGAAACAGTAGAACAAACATTAATCTTACCTGAAAACCAGAGAAAAGAGAAATCACCAAATTTTAATCATAAATTTAATGAGCATAAAAACTCACATAAAAAGAAAGAAAAGCCAAGACAAGTAACCACTTTAAATATAAATTCAGGAACGAAATCTAAGACTCAAGCTCTTGTATATAATAAAACTATAACTCAGACTCAACCTCAGAGTCAAATATTGAGTCAAACTAAAGTTCCTAAATGTGTTTATTCTAGGGGAGAACATTATTCTTCCAACTGTAATATATTTAATTTAAAATCTAGACAGTTGTTTGTTCAACAAAAAAAAACATTGTTTGAAGTGTTTAAATACCTATCATATGACTTCTCAGTGCACAAGTACTAAAACTTGTTATTTATGTAAGTCTCCAGATCACCATCCATTATTGTGTGACAGAGAAACTCATTCAAATCAATCTTCAGAATCTCATACAAATACTGTCTCTATATTACAAATATGAGACAGGATTGATGTTGTCTTGCTTCTTACGGATGTTGAAGTATACAAACAAACTTCAACTATTCCAGTTCGCATTCTTTTTGATTTAGGGAGTCAACTGACACTGATTTCTAAATCAATTGCAAAAATATTAAAATCTCCAATTAAATCTAAAATTCAGCTTTGCATAAATGGCATTAATAAGAAAGGAATTGTAGCCTTTTATGATGTCATTGACTTAAATATAAAAACCAATCAAGGAGATATTGTAATGTATGCACCTGTGGTAGATAAACTACCATCAGATATATACATACCTGGGCTGGTTCAAACAACAAATTTATTAAGGCAACACCATATAAAATTATCAAATCCTTACCCTCCTAGTGACTATGTTAATGATGTAGGCATACTTATAGGAGCCGACTATATAAATAAATTCCTTAAGTCTTTTAAAACTTTTAAAGAAATTAATCTTATTGAAACACCTTTTGGTAATGCTCTCTACGGAGACTTACCTTTTGCATCAAAAGGAAAAGATGCACAGATTACTCTGGTGTCTTCTTTTAAAGTAGGAATTAACCTCATTGATGAAACTGATCCCTACAAAATATTAACTTCTCAAAAACTCCAATTTAAAGAAGAAAATTTATATAAATCTTTTTATGGAGAAACATCTTTTATTTCTTCAACAGAAAATCTTATTTTCCTTCTAATTTAAATCTTTCTATTGAAGGGACCTCGACTAATCAGCAGTCTCTAGAGGATATTAAAAATATTATTTTAAAACCTTCAACTAAAAGTAACTATATATCTCATATTTTTGTTGAAGAAGATCATAAATATTTACAAACCCCTGAGGACCTAGATAAACTCTGGGCCCTGAACCACATCGGAATCTTGCCCGATGAATAGTTCTCGAATTCTGAAAAGTCTACAATAACAGCTTTTCAGGATAATTTATCTTTTAAAAATGGTAAATATGTAGTATCTCTTCCTTGGAGGAAAGATCACCCACCTTTACCAGACAATTATTCTTTATCAAAAAGACGTTTATATAGCGTCCTTAAAAAACTACAACAAAATCCTGAACTTCTGAAAGCGTACGCAGAAGTCTTTATTGAAGAAGGAAAATTGGAAGGAAAATTGCATTATCTACCTCATTCAGGTATACTTAAAAAATCTAATACTACTGCTTTAAGAGTCGTTTTCGAAGCTTCTTCTAATTTTCCATGTTTAAATTCATGTCTTTATAGTGGTCCTACTTTATTGACTGAACTTGGAAAAGTACTTTTAAAATTCATAATTAAATCTTTTGCAGTCAGTGCTGATATCGAGAAAGCCTTCCTTGGTATCAAACTGGCTGAGAAAGACAGAGACTCTGTAAGATTTCTTTGGTTAAAAGATCCAGGAGATATTAAGAGTCCTATAATTACTTATCGCTTTAAATCTGTTCTTTTTGGAGCAACCAGTTCACCATTTCTTCTTGCTGCTTGTCTAAAACATCATATATCTAGTTCTAATACAAAATATAAAGATGAACTTTTATCTCAACTATATGTTGATAATGTATTTGGTACATTTAATAGTGAAGAAGAACTTCGAGACTTCTTTCTTGAAAGCCGCTCTATATTTGATAGTGCTGGTTTAAATTTACGAGAATGGATCTCAAATTCTGAAGTTATGAACCAAGAGTTCAAAAACAAGGGTTTAGGGATCGATTCTTCTACTACTAAAATTTTATCATTGGAATGGAATTCGAAACAAAATACTATTACCTATCCAAATAAAAAGTTAGATGAAACAGCTCATACAAAAAGAACTATTTTAAGCAATTTAGCATCTTTATTTGATCCTTGTGGCATTTTAAGCCCAATTGCGATAAAAGGTAAAGTTCTACTCCTGAAAATATGGTCAGGTGGAGTGAATTGGGATCAACACATTTCAGACTCTTTACAACAAGAATACAACAAAATTGTCTTGTTACTAAACGAGTCTCAATCTCTTATTTTACCTCGAAAATTAATTTATTCTAATAATGTAGAATTACATGCATTTTCAGATTCACGCCAATCTGTATATTCAAGTGTTGTTTATGTAGTCTCTCATTTTAAATCTCAAACTTATGCAAACAAATTAATTGCAAAATCTAAAGTTTCTCCAATAAAACAGTTAACCATTCCTAGACTTGAACTCATGAGTGTTCCTTTGTCTTCCCGTCTAATAAAGAACGTGAAAGACACACTTAAAAATCTTTTAAATATTGAAAGCATCCATGTGTGGTCTGATAATCAAGCTACACTGCAATGGATACATACTACTAAACCTCTTCCTGTGTTCAATCAGAACAGAGTAGATGAGATTCGGGAAAATCTTCCTGATGTAAATTATCATTATGTGCCTACGAAAGACAATCCAGCAGATGGAGCTTGTCGAGGTGCAAATATTAAATATCTTTTTCCTGATTTTTATTTAAAAGGTCCTTCCTGGAAAACTAACAAAAATCAGTGGCCGGAATGGATTTAAAGTCCAACCTATTTAGAGTCAAATAATTTAATCAATATTTCTAATATTAATGTAAATAATAATACAAATGAATTTAAAATCGATAATTTATTTAATCTTGAAGATTATTCTTCATTAAATAAAGTATATCGAATAACTGCATTAGTTATGAGATTTATCACAATTTTTAAAAATTCTTGCAAGAAACTACCTCTAATTAAATCTTCTTAAAACCTCTCTTTTCTCACAATTTCACCATTGATGAAATGAGCAAAGCAGAGACTTTCTGGATTCAAAATGTTCAACAACAACATTGTGAACCAGAAATATCTTGTTTAAAATTCAATTCTTCTCTTACTCAAACTACCAAACTCTTCAGTTTAAGATTGGTAGAAAACATTTTAAGATGTAATCTCAGATTACATAATTCCTCTCTTCCATATGAAACTAAATATCCTATATTTTTACCTTGTAAATCCTTCTTTGTAAATTTACTTGTATGGAAGTATCATAACAATTATCATCATTTTGATATTTCAGAAATGATTAATATTATTAGACAGAAATTTTATTTTCCTCGTATACGACAAACATTGAGGAAAATATTACGGTCTTGTGTACTTTCCAAAAGATTACAAGCCATACATTAAACCTGACCCTCTAGCTTCACTACCTAAAGTTCGTGTAACCGAAAGTGACCCATTTACTACTATTGGAGTGGACTTAACCGGTAGTTTTAATGTCAAATTTTCAAAAAATAATAATAAAAAGTGTCATATTGTTCTTTTTTCCTGTGCTGTATATCGGACGGTACATCTTGAACTTGTATTTGACAATGGAGTTGAATCTTTCTTATTAGCTTTTCGTCGGTTTATAAACCTCCGAGGAAAACGATCTGTTTTATATTCTGATAATGCTTTAAACTTTAAAGGAGCTTCAGAATTTATAAAATATCTTACTACTTTGCCTTCTATTAAAGATTTTCTCTTAAAAAACTCCATAGTATGGAGATTTAACTCAGCTATCAGTAGTCATTATGGAGGCTTTTTGAACGCTTAATAGGCATATGTAAACTTCATTTAAAACGTACCTTGCAAAACTCTCTAGTCACATTTGACGAATTTAATACAGTTTTAACTGAAGTTGAAAATACTATGAATTCTCGACCATTAACATATGTAGGAGATGATCTACATGAGGAGGAAATTCTTACTCCTTCACATCTTTTGTATGGACATCTTCTTCGCACAATTCCTATTCCTGAGGAAAACTTAGAATTTGATACCTATAACGATCCTAATAAACTTAGTAGAAGACATCGTTATTTACTTAATTTTATTCTTATGTTTCAACAACGTTGGAAAAAGGACTACCTTTTACACCTTCGACAAACTATAAATAATTTTAATCGTCCTAAAATACAACTCGGAAAAATTGTACTAATAGAAGGTGATAATTCACGTTTAAAGTGGAAGCTCGGAAAAGTTATTGATCTCCATACTTCCCCTGACGGTTTTATAAGACCTCCTTCTCTTAAAACTAACACTAGAATAATTACTAGAGCGATCATTCATTTATATCCCTTGGAAATTTATTCAAATTCGCATACTTCCTCCATTGAGGAAACTTCTGCCCATTAACCTCTCTTCATAGACCTACTCGTCAAGCAAAAATTGCTGCGAGACAAAAAATTAGAAATATACTTAAAGAAGACAAATGTTTGCAAATTTATATTTACTGAATTTATATATCTAAGTTTGACCTTAGCTAAAATCTGACATTCCTCACTTATCCTATTGACTGTAATATAATTTTTTATTTATATACTTTTCCTCTCCTCTAATAAGTTAAATGAATAAGAAATAATCTTTTATTTATGTATATATATTTTTTTAGTTCCAACCTGTTTGTTGAAAATCATTAAATAACTTATTACTTAACCCTAGAACACGGTTGCCTTTTTTTGTCACACAAACACTGTCGGGGGTGTTTTGTACCCCATTTTCAAAGCTCCAAAAATTTTATATTTTTTCAAAATAACCTTAAATTATGAATACGATAGTGAAATTTAATATATTTTCTAAGATAATAATGTATAATATTTCTCCCTTTTCTCCAAAAAAAATTTTAAAGGGTAAAATGCCAAAACACTCAAAATCAAAATTTTAATAAAAAAAATGAAAACATTGGTATAAAAATGTATATTAAAATTTTCCTTTGTGATTTTATTTTTTATGCACGTAATATGTTGTTGCCTATGGTAAGTTTCGTCTTTCTGGAAAGTTTTAAGGATTTTGGTAGAATAAGACCCGAGTTGGGAGAGGACAAAAATGATCAATATTTCGATGAAAAAAAAAACTGATTTTATGAAATTATAAAATTTTACAATTATTTACATTAGGAAACACTAACATATATATATATATATATATATATATATATATATATATATATATATATATATATATATATATATATATATATATATATATATATATATATATATATATATATATATATATATATATATATATATATATATATATATATATATATATTAAAAATTCACATATACCTAGGATCCCCAAGTGGGATCGAACCGGCGCCTTCAAGCACGTGAGTCAATCACTCTACCGTTTCAGCCACGGTAGACGGCCATCAATATATATATATATATATATATATATATATATATATATATATATATATATATATATATATATATATATATATATATATATATATATATATATTGATTCCATATTTTGATGGCTTATTTGGAATGTACATTCTGAAAGGACAGTTCCCTCTAAGCGACAGCAGCTGTTCATCTACAGTTTTGTTTTCATTTGGAATATACATTTTTCAGCAGTTTGCTATGAAGATGTCCCAAATGCTTCTAATGGAAGCAAGCCTATCAATCTCCTGCCTTGCTAACCCTTGTGTTCGAGTCATCGAATCGGAGAGTGTTTATCAGGAAGGCGAAGCGTTCCTCGGACATCCCAGCACGGTACAGAGATGGACCTGAAATTTGATTTCACGTTTCTATGGTACTCAAATGACTCTTTCTGACAACCACTAAATATTAGCAACCCTAAAAGGGCTTTTATTTCAGAAAACTCTGTTTCAAAAAATCCTTTCTTATCTGTGGAATAATTCTGCAACCATAGTCGAATTCTCTGGTTTGTTCAGTTAAAAGTCTCTAAAATTATGGTGTCATCAAAAAGAAACTGAAAGCATTTTCAGTTGTTGCACCGTGATTGCAATGTTGGGCCAGGAGTAAAAGGGGGAATGATGTTCCTTTGATCTATTCTAGTTTCAAGATTTTTCTGTGGACGGCAACTCCACCTAAACCCCGAAGTGCTGTACAATGTACTGGTGCAAAACTGCATTTTGGATGGTATATTTTCTTCGTCAATAATAAGGTTACGGTGTCTTCTTGGTCTAACAGAAGAGGTAGAAGGAACAGATGGAGCAGTAGCTGCAAGAGTTTGAGGAATATCAGTGGCAGATGGAATTGGCTCGATCTCTTCAGCACTGCTGGTACTAGGCATCGGTGATAGGTTTGAATTTTGTGTGGAAGTTGATGTGCGTTGTACCCTTTTCGATCTTCTACGACATTCACCCGTCTTACGAACGTTAGGTTCATATTCTTCCTCGCTATCATCACTAGATGAAATGGTTGGTAGGTAATCGACATCAAGGTCACTGTCGTACATTACTTCCAATTCAAAGGTCATCATCTACATCTTCGTCTAAATCAAGATGACTTAGATCACCGATTTGTAGACGAATTTCATCTTCGCTAAACGGAAGCTTTGACATTTTTTTTTAAAATTATTATTATTACTATTGTAATTATTATTATTATTATTATTATTATTATTATTATTATTATTATTATTATTATTATTATTATTATTATTATTATTATTATTATTATTATTTTCGACAATACTATACCTGAAGCAAAAAACTATAAATATATATAATATATATAATATATATATATATATATATATATATATATATATATATATATATATATATATATATATATATATATATATATATATATATATACGGGGAGGACGTAGCGCCGTCCGAAGCGATGAAAGTAAACCCCATTGGGCTTAACCGCGGAGTGATAGGGTGGGCTAGACCATCCCGTTCCCCTCCGTTGCCCTTTGGTATGTTCCTTTTCGTGTTTCACCTACTCAGAGGGTCTCTAGTGTACCCTCGTCCCACATGGGAGTGTCTATGCTCCCACTTCTTCCCCCAACTCCCTTCTCATGTTCCTACAAATTTACAAGCGCTTACTCCTACATTACCTTTAAAATAGAAAAAAAATGGCGAAACATATAACTGCCTCGGAGATGCTACGAGGGGTGGCATCTAAAGAATGCCCCTCATCCACTCCTTCCCCCCATCACCACTTGGGAGTTGGTGGCCTCCGGTAATGGGGTTGGTGCCACCAAGATCTCTACGCCGACTTGCCCTGATGCACGATCTTCCTTTTTCATTAACTTCTGCAACATTCGTGGTCTCTTTACTAATTTCCACTTTGTCGAACACCACCTCTCTTCTTCAAGACCTCATCTCTTATTCTTAACCGAAACTCAGGTGTCTGAGTGCTCTGACAGCAATCCTTACTCTGTTTCCTCCTACTGCCTCTATCCTCAATTTTCAGAAAAAGGCGGATGTTGCGCTTATGTGCGCAACGATGTTGTCTGTTCTCATGTCTCTAATTGGGAATCTTCTGAATTCTCTACTCTATGGCTTAAACTTTCTTGCAACTCTACAACTAAATTTAAATGCTCTGTCTACTTATCTCCTAATCCAAAATTCTTCGAATATATTAACTCCAAAATAGAACACATTCTTTCTTCTTCTCCTTTCTCCGAAATCATCATTTTAGGTGATTTCAATGTTCACCACCACCAATGGCTTTCATCTAGTTCTCACGATCCAGCTGGTGAACTCGCCTTACAATTTTCTATCCAGAACAACCTTGAGCAGTTGGTGCATCTCCCTATACGTACCTTGATCGCCTTGGTGATGAACCCAACATACTTGATCTTTTCCTAACTTCTTATCCTTCTCCTTGCACTGTTAAACTCTTTCCTCCTCTGGGTTCATCCAATCACCTTCTTATCTCTGTATCTTGTCCTGTCTCTTCAAGTCTTCCGCAAGAACGGCCCCCGCCTTCGGCGAGGAGACGTTTGTGGCATTTCGGTTCCACTAACTGGTCTGACTTGCGGTTGTACTTCTCCGATTTTCCATGGAATGATTACTGTTTCCGTGGAAGGGGTCCCTCTGAGTGTGCAGGGCGCATAACCGAGGTGATTCTCTCTGGCATGGAGGAGTACATTCCATATTCTTTCCCTTCTACTAAACCTAACAAACCTTGGTTTAACTCTGCTTGCTCTCGTGATATCCTCCACAGGGATGCTGCCTTCAGGGATTACCGTCGTCTTCAAACTCCTGAAACTCATGAAACTTATATTTCATCCTGGAATCGTGCAAAGTATATTTTTCTTAGAACTAAAAACTCCTTTTTCCCCTTAAAATGCAGCAATCTTTCTGTTTCTACTCCCTCACGCCCTTTCTGGCATTTTGCCTAAAATGTCAACTCTAACTTTGCTTCTCCTCTTTCCCTCCTCTAAAATCTTCTGACGGTATAACTGACGTTTTGCCTTCCGCTAAAGCTGAACTCTTCGCTCAAACTTTTGCTTCCAACTCAACCTTAGACGATTCCGGAGCTGTTCCTTCTCCTTCAACCCCTTCCAACTCATTTATGCCTAAAATTATAATTTCTTCTAAAGACGTCACTTCTGCTCTCTCTGAGCTTAAAACTAAGAAGGCATACGGTCCTGACGGTATCCCTCCTGTGGTTCTCAAA
>SEYY01008226.1:0-5000 GCA_009176605.1 Armadillidium nasatum
GGGGAAAAATTAATCAACGTGCAACGATATTTTTTGCTTATTTATTGAAACCTGCAACATTGTTTTAATTTTGAATTCTAGCTTGTGCTTGATATTGACTGTAAAGACAGGTTAATTATATAAAATTAATTAATTTTAAAATTTAAATTATTTTTAAAAAATTATAATTTATTTATTTATTTTGTAAGTGTACGAGTAAGAACAACCCTTATTAATCGCAAATTTCACTTAAATAAAAAAGCAAAAAATAAATATTAGGTATCTAGTATTTAGCAGAAAGCATATATAATCAGGTAATAGTATCGATGCATCAATATATCAAAGAAAGCAAATATATAAAAACTCTTATGAATAAATCCATAGTCTATGTATACCATGTATTTAGGAAAATAGAGACAGTTAGAAACACAAGGACCTATCGAGACTGTCCAGTCCAACAATTAATAAAAACTAATACATGCACAAAGAATAGGTCTGTCCTATCCCAGTTAACAGTTTATCATGCATAGTCATGCATAGATAAAGAAAACTAACCCATTACACATGCAATACTCAATGAACCATCACCCACTACAAGAAACTGCCGTTAGGCTTAGTCATAGGTTGATCTGTTGATCCAATTCATATATAGCTGCCAATTTGGCTTAGTCACGTTATACTATACGATACCTAAAAATCCATATATCTATCTAGCCCCTTTTTAAATTTGAAAGAGATCACAGTCAACATCTCTGTGAAAGTCATTCCAAAATAACAACTCTATTACTGAAAAGTATTTTCTAGATCGAGATGCATGACTTTTTAACGTATTTCTCTAGTTTTTCTTCCATGGTCACTATGAAGTTTTTGAATCTTGTATTACTGCCAGATCAAATATTTGTAAACTTGTATCATATCCCCTCTGAAAAATCTCCTTTCAACTGAGAACAGAGTTTTTCGATATATTGAGTACTAAAAATATCTATTTATCAGTATATCGATACTTTTTTTGGCATTCCTAAATTTGTGTTATTGTTTGTTTGTTAATGTTTGCTTGTAGTAATTTCGGCTGCAATTTATTTTTTTGCTTCACCATAGTACCGTGGCATCACTTACATAAGTAGAGACAGCAATATGTATATGAATTATAGTAGATAAGTTTGTATTTTGGCTCTACCTCCTTAGTGTTTATGATGTGTTCATTAATTATCTAAATGATAATAATTAACCTTAGGCTTATATATATTAATGAAATTAATTTCTGGTGCAATTTATTTTTTTTATTTCACTTACATAAGAAAATAGAGACATAGTAGCATGTATACCTATGAATTATCATTGATTAGGATGTATTTCAGCTCTACCTCAGGGTTTTGGGTGTGTGCATTAATTATCTAAATGTTAACTTTAGGTTTTAAAGCTTTAAAAGGTGTATTGTTTATAAGAATATTAATTACCCTTTGAATTGATATTTTAATGGGGTAATAAACGATAGTATCAATATGAACCATAAGCTATTTACAAATTTCCACAGGATAATGAACTGAATATTGATGATAAATAAGATTGTCAGTATTCAGTAGAAGAAAGGTAAAATCATAATTGACAACTTCAATTTTCCTGATATTGATTAGAGTAGGGTGCTTTACTAGTACAGATCAGACTAGTTATTGTTTATTTACTGTTTAGGCACTCAATAATTTTTTACCAGGTAATTAATGAGCAAATAAGTGTCCCTGCATTATTGAACTTAATTATAATTGAAGATACTTTGGTTAATAACCTTATAGTTGAGGTAAAATTGAAATAATAATTATAATATAGTTTCAAAGTTAAACCACAGCCTATTAAAAACTCAAGTTTTAATTCTTGAAAATGCATATATTTATAAATTCAGATCTGTGCTTTATAGACACTCGTAGGTATTTACAGACATTGGTAGAAAAAATTTTTGTCAAGTTTTTGAAAAGGATAACAGTAAAATATAAATTGGATAATAAATAAAAAAAAAAAAAAAAATATATATATATATATATATATATTATATATATATATATATATATATATATTATATATATATATATATATATGGTATAGATTTCTTTACTGTATTTTTTGATTTATATTTTACTGTCCTTCATAGTTATATTTTTCAAAAAATTTTTTTAGGGATGGCAAAATCTTTTTTGCCAATATCTGTGAATGTCGGTAAGTCTATGAACATCATTAAAATTATATGTATACCATTAAACTGGGATACAGAATTTGAGGATAAAATATTTATTCAAATGTGGGAAGTATGTAAATTAATTTCATATATGAGATTGTTTTTCAGTGGGAGAATTCAGGGCAAATAATTAGAAAACTTGATTAAGTAGAGAGATTAGATAAATATAGGGATAAGTATAATAAGCTTAATAGATTTAAGAAAACATTTATAATATACTTAGGAATATAGAAAAATTGGGTAATAAAATGATCTAGGATATAATTAGAAATTATTCTGGCAAGAAATAATAAAGATTTGAATTTAATTAGGCCCATATATATATATATATATTATATATATATATATATATATATATATATATATTATATATATATATATATATATTATTATATTATTATTATATCAATATAGATGTTAGCCCTCCATTTCGTCTTTTTTTTTTTTTCATTCAATGTTTTTTCCATAGTATAAGTATTACTTAGTAGGATAAATATGTTAAAATTTTCTGATTGACAGTGATGCACTTTTTGTGTCCAAAAGGAAATATTTTTTTTTTTTTTAAATAAACACCTAATGCATTAAGTAAATTTATGGCAGTCTTTTAATCATTTTAATATGTACTGTAGTTAAATTGTACAGTTTTAAATGATAATCGATTCTATATTGAAAAAAATTTTATTTTTTTTTTTAGTTAGGACTCCAATAACGATAGTTTTGTTTTCAGGCTGGGAACGAATTTCTGCCATTTTTTAAATTTAAAAAAACGGCAACCGACATTGCCAATTATAACGGATTATGACGAATAGTTCGATTTCGTTATATTATATATTATATATATATATATATTATTATATATATATAATATATATATATATATATTATATATATATATATATATATATAATATATTGAGGCAATAGGATCACTTATACGTCATAGTATGTGATGAATCATACTTTTGGCATCAAAGTAGGCCTAAAGCTTATATGAAATCTCAGAACATAGTATTTCTGAGATGAGGTGAAGTAGGAAGAGGATAGCCAGGGCTCTCATGGATTGAATTAGAGTAAATATATAGGAGACTGACAGAATTGGAAAGTCTTCATTAAGAATATTAGCAATAGATTCATCAGAATGAGTATGAAGATGAATGGTTGACTTATAGAAGTTGTTAGAGATATTTTTGATAAAAGGGTAAAAACTTTTGATATTAGAACTACCAAGAAGGCGAATCACTTTAGTTTAGTGAGAGTGAATACTTAGGGTATTAAATAATATCCCTGCAGTGATTTTGAGCTAGATAAAAATTAGCATGAGTGGTAAGAGATTGAGTCTTTTAATTATCTATACACAGAGTCTTTAATCTTTTCAGTAGACAATGTACACAGTGTTATTCAAAGCTTTATTTTACCTGATTAAAGTAGCAAAAGTTAAGCTTAAAGCTGTGTGTGGATGAGGGAGAGAGAGGTTTAAAATTAAAAGTTAGAAATTGAAATTTCCAAATCTTTCTGATAAGGATAGACTTAAAAACTTTAGAAACAACAGAGGTTAAAGAAATGGGATGGTAGTTAGAGGGTTGAGAGAGGGCCCCCTTTTTTTGGAACAGACCAAATGAGCTCTCTTTTTCAGCAAGAAGGGAATGTGAAAGTAGAAAGATAGAGATGAAATAGTTTACCAAGCAAGGTGCAAGCCAGAAGCACAAGTTTTGAGAATCATCAGGACCATACACCTTAATGTTAAGCTCAGAGATATCTTTTAAATGATATCTTTTAAAAGAAATTACAATTTAGTCATAAATGAGTTTGAGGGGGTTGATGGAGTAGGAATAGCTCTGGAATTGTCTAAGTTGAATCAGAGGCAAAAGTTTGAGGGAAGAGTTCAGCTTTTTTTTTTTAGAAGACAAAATGGCATTGTGCCCACAGAAGATACTAGAGGAGGGAAAGAGGAAGAAGCAAAGTTAGAGTTGACATTTTTTGCAAAATGTCAGAAAGAGCATGAAGAGAGGAACCATGCATTTTCTACAGAGTAAAAGATTTTGGTGTTACAAAAAATATTTTGCATAATTCTGAGATGAAATTCCTGGAATTTGAAGTTGTTGGTAATCCCTGAAGGAGGCAGTATCCCTGTGGTGAATAGTATGGGAGAATGCAGAGTTAAACCATGGTTTGTTAGGCTTAGTTGAAAGGAAATAATTAGGAATGTACACCACTATGCCAGAGAGAATCCCTTCACATTCTGAGGGTCCTCCCACAAAAACTAATCATTCCATGGGAAACCAGTTACCAGCACCAAAGTGTCAAAAGCATCTCAAATTCTTGCAAAAAACTTAAAGAGATGGAACTAGATGCAGAGATAAGGTGGTGATCTTATTAATCCAGAAGTGGAAAAAGTTTTAACAGTGTAAGGAGAATGATAAGTTCTGAAAAATCAAGTATGTTAGGTTCATCGCCAAGGTAGTCAAGGGATACAGGTAGAGAGTTACACCAACTTCTCAAGGTTGTTCTAGATAGAAAAGTGCTAGATCAGTTCACCAGCTAGATCATTAGAACTAGATGAAAGCCATTGGCAATGGTGAAAGTTGAAATCACCTAACATGATTTCAGAAAAAGGAGGAGGAAAGAATGTGTTCTATTTCGAAGTTAAGTTGGTCAAAGAATTTTTATAGTCAGTAGAATTAGGAGACAGAGAGGAAATATATATAGTTGCAGAATTGCAGGAGAGCATAAGCCATAAAGTAGAGAAGAGAATTCAGAAGACCCCAAATTAGATACACAAGAACAAACATCATCAT
>SEYY01008226.1:12500-22500 GCA_009176605.1 Armadillidium nasatum
ATTCTTTGGATTCTTTGCTTCAGCAGAGCGTTTTGTACGAGAAAGTGAATGAATTACTTAAAGGAATTAAGGAAAATATTGAAAGGTTAAAAAAATCTAAAGGATATCATAGATAAGGAGAATACTGAAGATGATAGAATGGTTTTAGATTTAAATGAGAAAATCGCTGAAGCCAATGAAGCATTATCTGCCGCAAATGAGGAGTTAAGGATTTTAGAAAGAACTTTTATTGTTCCATTTCTCCAAATACCAAATTCCTTGCATAAAAATACAACAGAGAATAACGAATGTCTTTTTTCTTTGTTTTCTAAACCGGAGTTTTCGTTTCCTGTTAAATCGCACGTCGAAATTGGAAAAGAAATGGACGAACTCTGTTTTAAAGACGTTTCTCCTTCATCTTATTATTTAAAAGGAAAATTGGCTCAATTAGAATTAGCTGTTAGTGAATTTATGATGAGTAGATTTCAAGAACATGATTTTAGGAGTTACGCGAACGTTGATACTGCTAGAGCAGTTCTTGCTGAAGGCTGTGGGATTGTTATTAAAAATAATAATGATAATTTAAGAATAGACGATCCAGATTGTTTAGCTTTTAATCAAGTTCAGTTTCTCTTTGGCAGCTCATCGTTGACTTCATTCGTCTCTTTATTCTGTAAAGGTTTAGTAGAATTTACAAAACCTATTCCAATTCGGTTCGTCACGACTGGACGTAAATACAAACAAAGGAAAAACAAAACTGATAAAAATTCCTTATTTAGTGCCATTCAATCGTCTTCTGTAAGTGCGTTTGTCGTCTATCCATTAGAATGCTCGGATGAAGCTATTGTAAATGAAATTGCGATGCTGATGAGTCAGACTTATACTGAATTAGGTTTACATTTCACGTTGATTCAGTATGGGGCTTCGAAATTGGAACCCTTTGAATCACTCGCAGTTGGGTTATGCCTCTATTCTCCATTCTCCAAAAGTTACATTGAAGTTGGACGAATTTCTTTGTGCCAAGATTTTATAAGCAAAAGATTACAAATCTATCAGAATCTGGGGAAGAAAAGAGCTGCATTTCTTGGCATGATTTACGTAGAAATTATGGACATTAAAAATTGGATTGGATGCCTCATGGAGAACACTCAATCACCGGATGGAAAATATAGTATACCCAAATGTTTGGAAAAATTTTTTGTTAAATAAGTTGTAAATTTTATAATGTACAGGTTTAAATAAAAAACTATTTACTAAGTTTTTTTAATTCATTTATTCCTCCCCACCCCCTTTTCTCTCTCTCTCCTGTATATATATATATATATATATATATATATATATATATATATATATATATATATATATATATATATATATATATATATATATATATATATATATATATATATATATATATATATATATATATATATATATATATATATATATATATATATATATATATATATATATATATATATATATATATATATATATATATATATATATATATATCGCAATGGTTAGACCATTGAAATTGTAAACGAGATATATATTATTCGACCCTAATCGCTATAGTTAGGTTAAAATAGCGACAGAACAGGAAATAGGCAAATATTGCACTCTGACACACTGACGCATTTTTCATGACAAAAATGGTTTATAATACGGCACGTTGTGCCTTATAGGTTTAAGTCCGACGCGCTTCTGGGTCCCCTTAACGACTTGACTTTAATGGCACGTCGTAGAGGGATTGGGAATTGAAAAAAAAAGAAAAAAGGTTTTATTAGTTTATCAGGCTCTTCAAGTGTACAACTGGTGCTATATGCAAGCTAAACTTCAAATATCGCATAAATCGCCTATGCAGATAGGTATCGTCGATCATGCTGAGCCCGAATATGAAGATCGCATGCTATACACCTTTCAAGAGATATGGCCCCTTAAAAAATAAATAATTTTTTTTTTGTTTAAATCAGATTGATATTTGAGAAAATCTAAACTATGAGAAGTAGATCAAAGATGTATATTGTCTGAATTGTACTTGTCTTTTAGGACTTGGAAGCCCCGGAGGGTGGTTCCTCTGTCTTCTACCGTTGAGGAGATATGGGCCCCCAAAGTTGCATTTTTTTTCTTAGCAACTGCTAAGGAAGTACAACAAACCACTTTGGTATGTATGTTGGCCTTTAACACGAAAACGGTAATATATAGAAGAGCCGGGATTCCGAATTTGGAATTAGGAGTCCTAATTCCCTACAGGTTTGGAAAAACCAAGCCGATCGATCTATCCATTGATAAGAAAGTTATAAGAGTTTAAAAACTTATACAAATTTTAATCGGAAAATTTCAAGAGTTGAACTTAAAATGATTTCACAGGCTCTCACCTATTAAAACTCAGAGGCTTGACCCTTACCCAATATAAACCAAAATTACCTTTTGAACCAATTTTTTCAGGCGTTTAAGTGTGATATGAGGGCCAATTTCCGAAGGTATTGGGTATTTTCCTACCTCCCAGAAAATAAAAAAAAATAAAAAAAAACTTTTTCGATTTTGTGAAAGTTGTTTTCAATATCTGGAAAATTTTACGTAGACCTACATTTTACAATAGGATGGAGGTCACTTTCGAAGGAGCAAACTCCTTATGGGATAAAAGGATAAAATCCATCACGGGCTACTTTTTTTTTTTTTTTTTTTTAACCTCATGTCACTTCTTACTACCTACCACGGATTTGGAGATATTAACGTTACAAAAGTTTTTATGCTTTACCCCTTTTGTCGCAATCTACCATTGGTTCGAAGATATAATTAACCCCCGATAAGTTGGAATAATTTTTTCGGAATATGAGCCATATATATTAATGAACGTTTTTACGGTTTTCGGTCCTTAATAACAAAATATTAAGGAGTTATGATATCCGTTTTATGTGAGTAATCCACTCCATTAGGGGCTGCAGTTTTGCTCAAAAGTCATCTCGATACCGAGTTTTGAGATAAGAAATTTAAATTTTAAATGGCATTCTGCTGGATGCTCCTGGGTTGCAGGAGCAACCAACCAAAGTCAGGCAACGCCAGCAGAATGCCATAGTAGCCCCAGTAGGGGTTCCAAGCACCCTCTTATGGATTTAAATAGGTACCGAGTTGCTACAGTGATTCGAAGCAGAAGAGCATCAAAATCATTCTACTATGCACTTTTTTTTTTTTTTTTTTTTTTTTTGGGGGGGGGGGGGAAGGCAGCATAGATCGGTGGTAGAGCCTTCTGTACATTGTCTAACTGCGAGACTCTTGTCAATGATTTCGAATATATAGTATATATATATATATATATATATATATATATATATATATATATATATATATATTATATTTTTATTAGTTAAATATATTTTAGGGATTCTCTGTGGCGTGAAACCCTTGAAAACGCTTATACAGATAGTTTCTGCTTTAGCCAAAATAAACCTTATTCTATTACATTAACCTACAATAAAAAGAAAATAAAGAACTCACCATTTAAAATGTTCTGCAAATTCTAGAATGAAATGGGTTTACTTTGATTTCCAAATTAAATTATATTTGGATGAGTGGCTTTTGGTTTAAGCGCATAAGTAAATTTTAACAGTAACTTTACAGCCAATGTAGAAACATAAACATAAACCTAAGCAAGAACCTACAAATCTCTGATCCAAAACCCAAGGCCTAGAGTAAACAATGATTCACAACAATCATACAATTCAAGTTAATAAACTAACCCAACCCAAGCAATCAAAAGTCAATTTAATTCAAATAGTAAGATTTAAAAGGTATGAGGGAAGAGTAGCTAAAGTTAGGCCCCAACTTCTTTCACAAAGCTTTACAGGAACTCCTGCCTAAGGCTTTTTAATAGAATATATAACTACAATTAGGCTATTTTAGTTTAATTAATTAATACATTACGTTCTGGAAGATTTTCTTAAGAGTCAATAATGGCGATGTAGTTAAAAATGTTAAACTTAACTGCCAACGTGATTTACACCGACATAAATATTTAATAGCAAATCGCCAGCCCAACAACGGTGAACAACCTCGCTTTTTTTTTTCAACAAGTAGTGATAAACATGGAGTGTTGCCATCTTTTTAATAGATTTTTTTAGGAGAGATTTAGATACTTCAAATCATTAAATAAATATAAAATATAAAGATTCTCAATAATCTCCCAACAGAAAAGAATTTAAATTTAAATTTAAATTTAAATTTGAATTAAGCAAAATCAAATTTTTAAATCAATAAAGTCAAATCAATCTAGCATCAACAAGATATTTTCTACCATGCAAGCCTACAAATTTAAATCTAAATCTAATCTTTACAATGCTAAAATAATCCTACAAATACCTTAAAATTAAATAATACAAACTACTTAAAACTAAAATAATATTTTCATTTAGATTAATCAGCCTCTCCATCAGGAATTACCTGAATTTGGCTTTTAGATTTAAGAGGATGACCCTTTTGACATAATGCAGAAATATGAGTTTGAAGATTACAATACATACAAGCATAATCTAAAAAGTTGTCATGATTACCAGGGCATTCATCAGTATCATGCTTGACACTAGAACAGAATCTACAAATGTTTAACTGATCACACCTATTTAATCTAGATTCAATATCAGGGTAGGCTGGACATTTGTTCATGGTGTGACCAGCCCCATTGCAAAATTTACAAGGAAAAGGTAGATTGGGACCCTTAGTTTTAGAAGGAACATGGGGTTTGGGAGAATTTTGGGAAATTTTAAAGTTTTCAAGCGAAGGTTTAGGAAGACTAAAATGAGAGAACTTATCTCTACCATAGCCCTCATTATGGCCATCATCATAATTAGCAAGCTTTTTATACTCATAACCATTGTTAGTATTTTTATTAAGGCTATTACTATTATTGTTTCTACCAAATTTATTTCTCCTAAAGTTAAAATCATCATGCTTAGGTTGAGGCTGATTTCTGAGAGTTAGTTCCAATCGTCTAAGTAATGTAGAGGAGTTATCAAACAAATCTAAGATATTAGGGTAATTCGACTGTACTTTATCAATTAAGGCATTAGCAAATTTTGGAGGCAACTTATAAACTACGGCTGTACTAATCATTAGAAACCCAGCAGTTTCAGGCATAAGTAAATCAACACTATAAGATTTAAGGTCATATACCAAAGCTTTAACTTCATTTAAAAACTGTTTTAAGGCTGTAAAATCATCCTCAGGTGGAGGGGTTATTTCAAGCAATCTAACAATAATTTTCTGAACAATAAAATCTTTATCTAGATACTCAGTCTTTAAAATATTTAATGCAACATCGTAATTAGAACCTTCAGGGCTAAGGTGTTTAACCATCTCATAAGCGGTAGTCCCAAGATTACTCATTAAATGAATAAATTTTTCTTCATCAGAGTAAATGGAGTTACTACCAATTAAGGCATTAAATTTAGAAAAAAAACGAGAAAAAGCTAATTTATCTTCTTCATCCCCTTCAAATCTACCAATTTGAATAGGAGGCTCTTTTACACTTCTAAATAAACTTAAGTTAGAAGCAGGTCTATCACTGTTATTAGAACTAGCAACTTCAGGAGGATTGGAAATAGGAGGGAC
Source organism: Armadillidium nasatum (assembly GCA_009176605.1). Classification (NCBI taxonomy): domain Eukaryota; kingdom Metazoa; phylum Arthropoda; class Malacostraca; order Isopoda; family Armadillidiidae; genus Armadillidium; species Armadillidium nasatum. The sequence continues at coordinate 18,090 of SEYY01008226.1, forward strand.
AGACACTTCGCTAGAAGGGGAAGGGGTGCTAGATTTAGTTAAATTCTCCGCAATGATGGCAATTTTTTCTTCAATATCAATTTTATAGTCATAGGCAGTATCACGTTCAGTTATATAAAATTCATCTAAATTTTCAAACTTTACGATATTGGATAAAATACTTTTGTCAACCTTTTCTAATGATTTAATGCAATTTTTAACTTCGCTTATTTTATCTTTTATAAAGGAAGAACAAGAACTAGCACTAACCCTGGCCATTGTTACTTCAATACGTCGTTTCATATCCTGTCTTTCAATAACAAGCAGGCGATTTAACGATTGGCATTCTTCAAACTCCGCCATTTCAAAATTAATAAGCAATTTAATTTGTTAAACAGTAAAATTCAAAATTAATAAGTAATTCAATTTGTTAAACAGTAAAATTTAATTTAATAAGTAAAAGCCTTCATCCAAGTTAAAGTAAATCCCAAGTAATCAAAGAAACTTAATTAAGCTAAAGGTGAGTAAAATTACGATTAAAATAGGCTAATCCAATAGACTTCGGGTCTATCTTAGCATTTAGATAATCACAAGCATGTAGTATCTTGTTCAAGTATTTATAATTTAATTTGGAAAGCTTTAGGGATTCTCTGTGGCGTGAAACCCTTGAAAACGCTTATGCAGATAGTTTCTGCTTTTGCCAAGAATAAACCTTAATTCTATTAAAGTTTAGCCTACAAAATTAATAAAAGGAAATTATACAAAAGAACTCACCATTTAAATTGTTCTGCAAATTCTAGAATGAAATTGGGTTTACTTTGATTTCCAAATTAAATTATATTTGGATGAGTGGCTTTTGGTTTAAGCGCATAAGTAAATTTTAACAGTAACTTTACAGCCAATGTAGAAACATAAACATAAACCTAAGCAAGAACCTACAAATCTCTGATCCAAAACCCAAGGCCTAGAGTAAACAATGATTCACAACAATCATACAATTCAAGTTAATAAACTAACCCAACCCAAGCAATCAAAAGTCAATTTAATTCAAATAGTAAGATTTAAAAGGTATGAGGGAAGAGTAGCTCAAGTTAGGCCCCAACTTCTTTCACAAAGCTTTATAAGAACTCCTGCCTAAGGCTTTTTAATAGAATATATAACTACAATTAGGCTATATTAGTTTAATTAGTTAATACATTACGTTCTGGAAGATTTTCTTAAGAGTCAATAATGGCGATGTAGTTAAAAAATATGTTAAACTTAACTGCCAACGTGATTTTACACCGACATCGTTTTTAATAGCAAATCGCAAGCCCAACAACAACAACCTCGCTTTTTTGTCAACAAGTAGTGATAAACATGGAGTGTTGCCATCTTTTTAATAGATTTTTTTTGGAGAGATTTAGATACTTCAAATCATTAAATAAATATAAAATATAAAGATTCTCAATAATATATTAGGAACCTACTGTATTATTTAAGTTTATTCGTCTTTATTTCTCTTTCTGTAGCCTCATACTGGAGATCCGTTTCTGATTGTTCAATTTATGGTGGTGGTTAATAAGTATTTTGTTAATGGTTGCTACTCTAAATCGATGCATAGTCACAATATTCTCTTCGAATTACTTGCCATTGATTCTCCGCTTCCAAATCTATTTTCTTTTGCCTATAAATTTACTCTGCATTTTTATTTATTTTTTTTATTTTTTATTTTTTAACATAACTTAAATGTCTACCGTGACTCAAACGGTAGAGTGATTTATTCATGTGCTTAAGGGCGCCGGTTCAATCCCACTTGGGTATCATAGGTATATACTACCTAGAAAAGTTCCTCTCCTCGAATATAGGGCAATGCCCGTGAGATGTGAACCTTTGTTTAAAAAATAAATAAATAAATAAAATTCAGATTCTTAGCTTTCTACTAGAGACTGTCTTTTATACAGAGGTAAAAGTTAACCTCGATGTAAACGTATCTCTATACTGCAAAAATTGCCCTAACAAATCGTTGGGACAAGTGGCAAAAATGTCACTGTAAAATTTTCAATAGAGAAAAGACGTTTTAAGCATAAGAAAGTCGCTTCACCGATTTATTTTTTTAATATGAAAATAACTGAAAAAATTTGTTGGGACATTTTTGCCACTTGTCCCAACGATTCGGTAGGACAGCTTTTGCAGTGTATTCTCGATATCCTCAGCGTTTTTTTTTTTTTTTTTTTTTCTGGCATCCCTGATTCTATATGGCTTCTGTTTTTCAAATAAATGTATAACTAGTTATGATCGAACACTAGCTGCCTTTAATCTTTGCTAGTTTGTGTTTTAGGGTCTTTTTTTTTTTTTTTTTTTTTTTTTTTTTTTTTTAAACTAGAATATAGTTTATAGATTTAATTGTAAGTGAGAATAAAATCAACCATAGCTGAAGTCGGAACCTGCCAAACTGAAAACGAAGAGTCCCGTAATCAGGATATTTTATAATAAACCTGAAGTTGCCAAGAAAATTGCTAGAATGCTAGTTCCGCAGAATTAGTTCAAAGAAAATTGAAGTATTACACGTCTTTACTACTTTTTGACAGCAGAAAAATTACCGCACTTTTATTATCCTATTATTTTTAAAATAATCATTTACAAGTTAAAACACCGTTAATAAAATCATAAATTAAAGCTTTGCTTAATTCAATATTTATTTTATTTTTCTTATTTTTTAAAATAAAATAGTATCCCATTTTAAAATAATCTTCTTTAATTTTAGATAATGTAAAGAATAACTAAAATAAAAACTTTTTCTTGTTTTTAATTGTTTATTTATTTATTTATTTTTTATTTACTTTGTTATAATTGTTAGAAAATAATTATACATCCTTCAAATTCTGGCTAATATATATATATATATATATATATATATATATATATATATATATATATATATATATATATATATATATATATATATATATATATATATATATATATATATATATATATATATATATATATATATATATATATATATATATATATATATATATATATATATGTCGCGCACCATACAGGTTTTGGAAAAGAAAATTGATATTAATAGATACTTTATTTAATCATAACACGTGCTCAAAGTGAACACCCTTTGCATTAAAACACGCCTCTATTCTCTTCACGAAACTGTCTTTTACACTCCAGAGGGTTTCAGGAGTGATTATTTGCATGTAGTTGATATTGCATCCCTTAAATCATCAAGGGTGCGTGGACGATTTTTGTACACAACAGATTTGAGATGACCCCAAAGGAAATAGTCAAGTGGACTAAGATCATGTGATCGGGATGGCCACTCCACGGCCCCTCTCCGTCCAATCCATCTGTTAGGAAAGGTCTGGTCTAAGTGGTCAACGCAAGCATGTTGCAAAATGTGCAGGAACTCTATCCTGCTGAAAAAAGACGTTCTTTCGTTGATGTATGGAAACATCCTAAAGGAAGTCAGACAAGAAGGTTTGTGGTAATTCTAAATAGGTTTCAGCAGTGACATTATCACTGAAGAAATATGTGCCAACGATTTCCCCTCCCAGATTCCAGCCCACACCATGATCCTCGGGTTGTGCTGGTGGTGTACCTCCTCATTACAACATGGATTGTTATCTGATCCAATAGCGCATATTGTGTCGGCTCACCTGGTCATTCAAATGAAAAATGGCTTCATCACTGAAAAATATTGACGAATCCATATGTGCGCGCATCCATTCACAAAATTCCATCCGTCCTATCTGTGTCATCACCATGTAGAGCTTGCATAAGATGTACTTTGTACGGATGAAATTTGTATGTCATGAGAATACGATGTGCTGATGATTTGTTTATATTTTCCTTCTGACTGATTTTACAGAACTTTTCACAACATATTCGCTAAGATGTTTCTTCATTAGTTGCACTCTTTGATCGCCAACATCTCGGACGGTTAGCAACTGAGCCAGTTTCTTGGAACCATTTGATTAAACGGCAGACAGAGGTATGGCTCAATGGTTATTTCTCAGGGTGGCTGAAGTTGCATTCATCAGCTGCTGAGCAGTGTGTAGCTCCTTGTCTAACAAACATGAAAACAAATTGAACAAATTCCTCCATAATGTTATCTGAAAGCATAATATAAATTAAGTCAATATATTTTTTAGAAAACCTGTATGGTGCGCGACATCTGGCACACACACACACACACTATATATATATATATATATATATATATATATATATATATATATATATATATATATATATATATATATATATATATATATATATATATATATATATATATATATATATATATATATATATATATATAGTGAAAATATTCAAAACATTGCAGAAATTTCAAGACTTTTTTTGCTTGGTCTTCGCCAAAGTTTTCGAATCTATCCTTAACAGTAAGGTTTGAAAGTACCTTTAATATTTT
>SEYY01008226.1:27500-30303 GCA_009176605.1 Armadillidium nasatum
CGCCTGGTATTTTTAATTTGGAGGGGCTGCAGCCCCGGAGCCCATAATGACGAGCCGCCACTGCATCTCAGACAATGTTAAAGTGAACTTCCATAGATTCATTTCTGAGAAAACAAATCTCAGAGTTGATTAGCTGCATTAATTAACGTTGACTTCTAATTGTTCTTGATGCCACCTGCTGGATAAATATTGAACTATGGACTTGATTCAATATACACTGAAATATAACATTTTACTCTTCGTTGGTAGTGTTAGTGCAAAATAGTTATGATATGGACTCGGCTCGCTTTAATAACTTTTAGACTATTACAAATAATAATAATGTCCGGAGATTTCTTTTCGAAATATCACTGTTTGTCTCCCGTGTTCTGAATTCCCTTCAGACTTTTTAAACACTGCACCAGTTGCTTCCCCTATATAGAAGTGTGGTTCTTCCTTGCATGGAGTACTCATTAAAGAAAAGTTCATCCCGTCAAAACCTATCAGTCTCTCGCTGACTTTTAAGATTTCTCTCTAATTGTTTGAGCAAACTCTAATTCTCACACATCTTCCATTGGGAAGACGTCAAACTCTTTCTCTGTACTCTATGCTCATTCTCTTATGCATTTTGCTGTGTTAAAATCAAGAATCTTTTTTCCTTCAATTTTCATTGCGTGTTATGTCTTATACATTTCTTGTGTATAGGGGTATGTCGGCCTCTGATTTGAATTTAATTTTTCCCTACTCAATTGGGTATTGTATTTTAAAATCACCCTTGATGGGTAAATGCCAAAACACAGTATGAGAAGCATTATATTTATTTTTTTAATATTTCGTTATTATAGACTATGATCTTATTAAATCCACAGATATATATATATAATTATATATATATATATATATATATATATATATATATATATATATATATATAATATATATATATATATATATATATACTATATATATATATATATATATATATATATATATATATATATATATTATATATAGAGAGAGAGAGAGGAGAGAGAGAGTAGAGAGAGAGAGAGAATTTCAAATGCAAATCAGAATATAAATATAGCAAAGATCTTCCGTTTACAGGAACAGCTCTGTAAACACCTTCGTACATCGGCGACTACCGCGCCGTGTATGAATTTAGGCCGTCAAATATTTCTTTATATATTATATTGAGTGGAGCGACCACACGCGGAGATGGGCACAAAAGACGGGTCCAGAGACATCAATCAATACTTCGGATCTACAAAGCCTTATTACATCCGTTCTGGAATGGAGGGGGGGTTATGGAAAAGTATGGGGGGTGGGGTGGAATAAGGCTGAGTTGGGGGATGAAATCTGGGGATAAAAAAAAAAAGCCGAGTTGCTTAGATATTTGTAGTGAAGAATAGGGGTTATGGGAGGCTGGAGGGAGGTCTGTTGAAAAAAAAAAAAAAAACTATTTTAATCACAAATTTTACCTTGAAAATTAGGATTATTTAGGATTATTTACTTTTTTTTCCTTTTTTATTTATATAATTTATTTGTTTGTTTGTTACTAAATACATATTTTTATTATAGTAACCAAGCACATGTTCACCAGTTTTCGGCTTTATTTATATAAGCTGCGTTTTTGAACGCATTTTCGCTGGCTGAATGCGAAAAAAGGCGCATTCGCACCGTTTTTGAAGATTCGAATTCGCACTTTTACTTCACAAAGTGTCGCACTTTGTTGCATGCTCGATTTTACGAATGCAAGAAAAATGCGACTGGCTGACTGGCGGTGGATGAATATGGAAGTGGCTTTTAATTAATTAAACAGTACTTCAATTCATCTTTTAATATTTAAAACTATTTACTTTTAGCTTAATATATATATATATATATATATATATTATATATATTATTATTATTATATATATATATATATATTATATATATATATATATATATATATATATATATATATATATATATATATATAATATATATATATATACTATATATAATATATATATATAATATATTATATATATATATATATATATTATATATATATATATATATATATATATATATATATATATATATATATATATATATATATATATATATATAATAATATAATAGATATATATACGTCTCGAAGTTTGAAAAGCTGATCGCAGCTGATCAAAGGTGCGCATTCGAGCGTTTTTACGTACAAACAATTCCTTTTCGTTGATTGGTTAATGATTATTTTTGAATTTTTTTGCACTCGGAGAGTGGTTGCATTCAAAGTGCGCAAAAATATCGTATGGAAAATTTCAGAATCGCATTATATATATATATATATATATATATATATATATATAATATATATATATATATATATATATATATATATATATATATATATAATATATATATATATATATATATATATATATATATATATATATTTTACTACTAATAATAATAATAATAATAATAATAATAATAATAATAATAATATAATAATAATATAATAATATATAATAATAATAATAATAATAATATAATAATAATAATAATAATAATAATAATAGGGCATTGTTGAATTTTAGGATCCTGCTTCTGCTTTCTTATAAATTTGTAGAATATAACTTATAAGAGTATGAGAGAAGGTAAGGGTGGGGTAACAATGTATGGGGTAAGACTTCCCGGGAGAAGAGCAAAGACTTCCCTGCACATGGCGACTCGACCTGCAAGTAGTAAACCATCATCAACTTTGCATCTTTGCTATTTACCGTTGGGTATTTTTAAAATTTATTTTAACTTTTATCGTTTTAGGAAACATACATTAATC
>SEYY01008229.1:0-7500 GCA_009176605.1 Armadillidium nasatum
AAGAAGAAGAAGAAGAAAGAAGAAGAGAAGAAGAAAGAAAGAAGAAGAAGAAGAAGAAAAGAAGAAGAAGAAGAAGAAGAAGAAGAAGAAGAAGAAGAAGAAGAAGAAGAAGAAGAAGAAGAAGAAGAAGAAGAAGAAGAAGAAGAAGAAGAAGAAGAAGAAGAAGAAGAAGAAGAAGAAGAAGAAGAAGAAGAAGAAGAAGAAGAAATATATATATATATATATATATATATATATATATATATATATATATATATATATATATATATATATATATATATATATATATATATATATATATATATATATATATATATATATATATATATATATATATATATATACCGATACATACGATACGTATCCGTAAAGTACATTACCGTTGTAATATCCCTCTGCAGAAATATTTCTGTATTATAAGAACCATCAGCCAAAGTGTAGCAACTCTGATATGAGCATAGAAATCCTTCCTTCTAAAGCAGGCATGGGCAACCTTTTTTGATTCTCGGGATGCACATATTTTTTAATAAATATTCACATCTCACTGGCATAGCCCTATTCTAAGAGAAGAACTTTTCTTGGTAGTATATACTTAGGATTCCCAAGTGGGATCGAACCGTTTGAGCCACTGTAGACGTCATTTATTTAGTTGAGGGTCGCATATTGCCATCTTCATATTTTTGAAAGGTCATATAGAACAAAATATTAACTTTATCCTCTTAATCTAACAATAATTAATTAATAAAATTACAATAATTAAAAAATATTCAATAAATTTTATATATATAAAATAAAATAAAAAAAAAAAAATAAATATATAATAATATATATATATATATATATATATATATATATATATATATATATATATATATATATATATATATATATATATATATATATATATATATATATATATATATATATATATATATATATATATATATATATATATATATATATATATATATATATATATATATATATATATATATATATATATATATATATATATATATATATATATATATATATATATAATATAAGCAAAGTTGATTGATTATTAAAATTGCCAATTCCTTTGAGAACGATGGGTTGCCTATGTGTGTTTTAAAATATATGTAAAAAAATGTGTTTTCAGGATTCAGGACAGTCGACTAAACGCTTCGACAAAGCCTTCTATCTTAAAGTTATTCCGTATTCCAATTTAGGGTTATATACATGCATGTTCCATTAAAAAGAAAAAAAAAGTTTTTTTGAATATAAATATTTTTTATAATTTATTTCCAAATTATCTTTCAGGTTAAGTCACATTAATATATATATATATATATATATATATATATATATATATATATATATATATATATATATATATATATATATATATATATATATATATATATATATATATATATATATATATATATATATATATATATATATATATATATATATATATATATATATATTATATATATATATATATATATATATATATATATATATATATATATATATATATATATAGTATATATATATATATATTATATATATATATATATATATATATATATATATATATATATATATATATATATATATATATATATATATATATATATATATATATATATATATATATATATATATATATATATATATATATATATATATATATATATATATATATATATATATATATATATATATATATATATATATATATATATATATATATAATATATATATATATATATATATATATATATATATATATATATATATATATATATATATATATATATATATATATATATATATATATATATATATATATATATATATATATATATATATATATATATATATATATATATATATATATATATATATATATATATATATATATATAGATATATATATATATTATGTATATATATATATATATATATATATATATATATAGCTTGGAAATGTTTTTTGAATAGGGGTTTTTAGAAAGCTGTATTGCCTGAAGCTTTTTTGGAATTGGTTTTATATAACATGTATATACATATATACTATATATATATATATATATATATATATATATATATATATATATATATATATATATATATATATATATATATATATATATATATATATATATATATATATATATATATATATATATATATATATATATATATATATATATATATATATATATATATATATATATATATATATATATAATATATATATATATATATATATATATATATATATATATATATATATATATATATATATATATATATATATATATATATATATATATATATATATATATATATATATATATATATATATATATATATATATATATATATATATATATATATATATATATATATATATATATATATATATATATATATATATATATATATATATATATATATATATATATATATATATATATATATATATATATATATATATATATATATATATATATATATATATATATATATATATATATATATATATATATATATATATATATATATATATATATATATATATATATATATATATATATATATATATATATATATATATATATATATTATATATATATATATATATATATATATATATATATATATATAATATATATATATATATATATATAATATATATATATATATATATATATATATATATATATATATATATATATATATATATATATATATATATATATATATATATATATATATATATATATATATATATATATATATATATATATATATATATATATATATATATATATATATATATATATATATATATATATATATATATATATATATATATATATATATATATATATATATATATATATATATATATATATATATATATATATATATATATATATATATATATATATATATATATATATATATATATATATATATATATATATATATATATATATATATATATATATATATATATATATATATATATATATATATATATATATATATATATATATATATATATATATATATATATATATATATATATATATATATATATATATATATATATATATATATATATATATATATATATATATATATATATATATATATATATATATATATATATATATATATATATATATATATATATATATATATATATATATATATATATATATATATATATATATATATATATATATATATATATATATATATATATATATATATATATATATATATATATATATATATATATATATATATATATATATATATATATATATATATATATATATATATATATATATATATATATATATATATATATATTACGATAGAGTAGTTCCCAATATTACCACTAGAGAATGCAAGAAGCGCGCCTTTATCTAAATTTCCCTTTTGATCTTTGTTAAGTGATGAACCTTCCATACCATTTCTCTATATATTAGTCAGATCTTTACAATAGTGTTTATCTTATCCTTGCAAACCCTAATCTTGATTGCGACTTTAATCTTTGTGATCATTTTAATATAGTTTGCGAGATTGCTTTATCATTAATATGTGTTTTATATTATTTTCCTGTGAAGTTAGTCACTAGGAATCTGTCCTATAGGCTTCCATTATTATAAGTACATTATTAAAAGTATATTATTATAAGTACACTATTTATTTGTTCTCTATTACTAGTTTTATAAACTTCAGTTAAAGCATCTGGTGAAATCAGATTTAGAAGTCAGATTGTTTTACATATTTAATTAAGGTAAACTGCTTTCAAATGTTTTTTTATTAGCTATTTTCTTTTCGTTATATCGATATCTTCATTTGATTAATCGTTCCCAAAATTGTGAAGATAAAACCAGAATAAATGATATCAAATCCGATTATTATTCATAATCATTTACAAGAATCAATGATAACACTACAAATCTCATAATCGAACATTACCATAAATGTACAATGGTTCAAAGTGTTCATCAGTGAAATAAACATCCTCACAAAAATAATCTTAAACTCCCTCAAGACAGTTACAAATTCTTCAAATATCGTAAAATATTTTTTATATTCGCACACAATCCAAGTAACCAACAAGCCACAACTTAAAACTTAGTAAAACTGAGAAATGGAGTTTTTAAATGATATTTATCTATCCCTTTTCAACCTTTTTACAGCCAACCTGTCAATCCCACAAACCCAAGACACAAATGTAATAACGTCCTTCCATACTCACAGTCCTCACACACAAAATTACATTCAATAACTAGAGTCCTGGCTCAATTCCAATTAAAGATAGCCTCCACAGACAAAACCTCAGTCAATTTAATCACCATTGAAAAACATCAATTCTTTCCCCATTCGCAGATATAATTAAACATCAATGCTCCATTCAGTACCCGAAAATTCTTCACCTTCTCAACAAACATACACCATAGAACTAATTAAACATCTTATATAAGTAATTTCCAAACGATTTCAATGATTGACGACCATAATTTAACATTTAATTTAACATAAAAAACATTTTATAGGACTCACAATAACTCATTACACTAAAACCAACCGAGAACCAACAAAGAACCAACCGAGAACCAACTGAGAACCATCCGAGAACCAACCGAGAACCAACTGAGAACCAACCAAGAACCAACCGAGAACCAACCGAGAACCATCCGAGAACCAACCGAGAACCAACCGAGAACCATCCGAGAACCAACCGAGAGCCAACCGAGAACCAACCGAGAACCAACCGAGAACCAACCGAGAACCAAGACTTAAAGGAAGAAGCAAAGAACAAATTTAAATTCAATAAAAGCAACGCTGTATCTTCCACAAAATTTCAAATACTCACTTAAATCAGACACTACCTTTTGAGATGCACTACATTAATCCCACAGCAAAAATAGCTTAAGGAAAGGCCGGAAGGTGAAATGGTAAAGGAAAAAGTATATATATATATATATATATATATATATATATATATATATATATATATATATATATATATATATATATATATATATATATATATATATATATATATAAATATATAAATATAATATAATATATATATATATATATATATATATATATATATATATATATATATATATATATATATATATATATATATATATATATATATATATATATATATATATATATATATATATATATATATATATAATATATACCGACCACTCACGGGCAGAGCCCTTTTCAAAGAGGGGGCACACACACATAGAGAGAACTCGTTTAAACACACACCTAACGCACAGCCCTCAGGTGGGCGCCGACTGAAGCCTTGAAGAGTGGAAGGTTAAATACAGAAGGAAAAATAGATGAAGGTAGAGAGTTCCACAGAATAGAGGTGGCTGGAAAGAAAGAGGTACCACAACGGGCTAGCCTGGGATTTCCTACGTCCACACAAAATTGGTGCGAAAGCAGGGCACCCCTTGTGCAACGAGGGCCACGCAATGGTGGAGAGGCTAATTCCTTCGAGCACCTATATATATATATATATATATATATATATATATATATATATATATATATATATATATATATATATATATATATATATATATATATATATATATATATATATATATATATATATAAAATATAAATAAAAATATATGGTCTCAAGCATGTTGATTCTATAAACAAAGGGAAAGATTGAAAGGAAAAGTAAAAAAAAAAAAAAAAAAAAAAAAAAAAAAAAAAAAAAAAAAAAAAAAAAAAAAAAAGTAAAAAAAAAAAATAAAAATTAAAAATTAAAAATAAAAATAAAAATAAAGATAAAAATAAAATAAAAGCAAACAATAATCGTGAGAAAAAATATATATTAAAAAAAAATGAAAAATGAAAAATTTTAGATTAAGGAAAAATCGAAAAAAATTTAGTTTTTGAAAACATCAGCAAAACTTCATAAATTAATAAAAAAAAGTTTTAGATTTGCGTTCATTAAATATATATATATATATATATATATATATATATATATATATATATATATATATATATATATATATATATATATATATATATATATATATATATATATATATATATATATATATCAGAGTAATTACTATATCTTTTTGCTCTTTTTTTTCCTCTTCCTTACACTGTTAGATTCTTTCCTCCTCTGGGTTCATTCGATCACATTTTCCCTGTATTCTTTTCTTCCTTTTCAAGTCTTCCGCAAGAACGGACCCCTCCTTCGGCAGGAGGACTTTTCTGGCATGGCACTTCGGTTCCGCTAACTGGTCTGGCTTGCAGTTGTATTTCTCTAATTTCCCATGGAATGATACTTTTACGTGGGAGGGGTTCCTCGGAATGGCAAAGCAATTAACCGAGGTGATTCTCTCTGGCATGGAGACAAAGCTTCGTTTAACTCTGCTTGTTCTTGTAGAGAACGCTGCAGGGATTCTGACTTCTGGAATTAGTATTATCGTCAAATTCCGAAACTTATACAATGATATTTTATTCTGAAATAGTCCAAAACCAATTCACCTACGCTAAAAACTCATTTTTATGTCGTAATTGCAATAATCTTTTTTGTTCTTCTTCCTCACACTCTTTCTGAAATTTTGCCAAAAAAATATCAACTCTAACTTTGCTTCTTCTGCTTTTCCTCCTCTAGTGTTTCTTTACAGCACAACTGCTGTTTTGCTTTCTGATAAAGATGCACTCTTCGCTCAAACTTTTGACTCTAATTCTCTCTTAGACGATTCCTGAGTTGTTCTTCCTCCTTCAATCTTTTCCAAGTCATTTATTCCTAATATTATAATTTCTTCTAAAGATGGAAATTCTGCTCTCTCTAAGCTTAACTCTATGAAAATATATGGTCCTGATGATGTCTCTCTTGGGGTTCTCCAAACTTGTGCGTCTGAGCCTTCGCCCTGCCTTGGCAAACTTCGTCTCTGTCTTTCTTTCTACTTCGACCTTCCCTTATTGCTGAAAAACGTGAACTCTTTCAGCCTGGACAGAATAAGAGGGACCCCCTCAACTCTTTAACTATCGTTCTATTCCATTAACTTCTCTTCTTTCTAAAGTTTTCGACTCTATCTTTAATAGGAAGATTCTGAAACATTTCAATTCTTCTAATCTTATCTCTGATCGCTAGCATGGCTTCCGTAAAGAGAGCTTTACTGGTGATCTATTTTCCTTTCTTTCTGACTCTTGGTCGTCTGCTCTCTGGAGCTTCAGTGAATCTTTTGCTGTAGCGCTGTAGCCTTCTCTCTAATTTTTTTCCTATCGTTCTAAATAAAGCAGTTTCTGTAGACGGGGATCTGTGTTCCTTCTAAATCATTTAATATTGGTGTTCCTCATGGATCTTTCTTATCCCCAACTCTTTTTTAAATTTTCATTAATGACCTCTCATTACTTCATCACCTATCCACCCGTAAACCGATGACTCCACCCTTCATTACTTTCAGTTTGAGAGACGCCC
>SEYY01008229.1:10000-13230 GCA_009176605.1 Armadillidium nasatum
AGTTTTCTTTTGAAAAAGAATTTTAATAAATATTAAAAAAAATATTATTAAAAACAAAACATGAGGAAAGAAAAAAAACATTAAAACAAAATAAAACTGGTGTTAAATTTAAATATTTTAATATAAATATATTAATAAAAATTATATAAAATAATAAAATATAAAAATATTTTCTCTAACTCTTCTTTTTCTTTTCTCTTCTTTTTCTTTTCTTCACTTTTTTCTCTTTCTTCTTCTCTCTTCAACTATTAAAATTTTTTTTTCTTGGTTCAATTGTCTTAATTTTTTAAAATAGTAAGTGAATCCTTTTTGTATTTTTATATTTAAGTGGAAATATATCATTTATGGAATATCATATCAAATATGAAAATGTATAATAATATTATATATAATATAAATAATAAAAAAAAATATATAATAATATATAAAATATATTAATATCTATATATATATAATATAATATTATATATTTTTTTTTTTTTTTTTTTTTTTTTTTTTTTTTTTTTTTTTTTTTTTTTTTTTTTTTTTTTTTTTTTAATTTTTTTATTATTACTAATAATAATATTAATATATATACTATATATATATATATATATTAATATATATTATTTTTTTATTTTTTTCTGTATTGGAAAAAAGTTTTTCTTTTTTTTTTTTGATGATGATTAAGTGAAATATAATCGGAAAAAATAATAAGCAGATCAACCAATGATTGCATTAATTATTGGAGAAAATTTGTCAGGAATGGTAACAATTTATTTGATGTTCAAGTTTGTCAAACAACAAAATATGAATATGAAAAATTGATTTGCAAGATTTGTAAGGAGAGAAAGAATGATTACATGCAAAAATTGTCATACATAAATGAATATTCAAAAAATGATTTGATGTTGAAATTTGTCAATTATAGATCAACAAATGATTTGATATTGAAAATCTGTCAATTATAGATCAACAAATGAATTGATGCTGAAATTTGTCAATTATAGATCAACAAATGATTTGATTTTGAAATTTTTCAATTATAGATCAACAAATGATTTGATGTTGAAATTTTTCAATTATAGATCAACAAATGATTTGATGTTGAAATCTGTCAATTACAATCAACATGATTTGATGTTGAAATTTGTCAATGATGTTGCAATTTGTCAATTATAGATTAACAACTGATATATATTAGATTTCTGCTTTAATTAATCAGAGATGAGTTCATAAACCAGAGCTAAAATAAAGAGATAATCCTGAACAGTAGTAATGGTGAAGGAATAGATTATAGAATGGAAAGAATGCAAAGAATACATTACAGTATTATTTTGAGACGATTGACTAGTCTCAAAGCCATTTTAACTTAGAACTACCAATGATTGTTGCTATCATTTAGACGAATACTGAACAAATGATAAATGAAATGGAATTACAATATAAATATGTAAAATTTTGTAAATTTGCTGTAGGGAGTAAAACAGGTTCAGCAAATTAGATCTATGAAATTAGAGTACCAACAGAGCAAAGGAATAAGTCAATATTTAATTCTGGACCAAAAATGCAGGAAATCATTAGAATGTATAGTAATATGGTAAATATCTTACAATTTGAATTATCCGACTAGTTAGAAAGATCCTTAGATCTTTATAATACTACTATTGATAAGAATGATAAACAATTGGGCAACAAATTTTTTTTAAAAACAGTATTTATTTTCTTTTTAAAGGAAAATCTTAAGGGAACGACATATTTGCTCTCAATATTCCGACAGAAATATTGAGGAGAAACGAAATCTTGACTCGTGATTTTATTGATAAAGAAAAAAGGCTTTCGATAAAATAAGATCGATAACTTGATCCTGATATTAGAGAGCAGGAAAATATATTTTAAGGAATTGATAACAAGTAAAAACCTCTATTGAAGAGAGAATGCAGTTCTCATAATAGAGAATAATGAATTAAAAAAATGGCAGGATATTCGATAATATACGACATAGTTGTGTAATGTGACTAAATCTGATTAGACACTATAGTGAGATTATTATAAAAGAAACCAGTAAGACTCTGGGAACAAAAATGTGGACGAAAGATTTATGAAGTTAGATTAATTAGGATACTGTACTCATGACAGATTTTAAATAGAAACTCTGGTGTTCGCTTGATATAACACTCTAAAGACATATTAGACTCAAAATTTCTTAAAAACCAATAAAATAAAAACTAAACTCGTCGTTAAGTAAAATAAAAACAAAAAAATTTAGTTAACATTAAAGAAAAAAAAGTGAAGGAATTTTAACTGTTGAAATTGAATTAGCATGGAAGATAAAAAATATATTAAAATAAAAAATGAATATATTCATCAACACCTTTAATAAGATAAAAATGTAGAAATAAACTAATATTGCAGCAAAAATAAGCAAATAAACACACTCAGCGTTATTTGTGTTAACATTTATTATAAGAATATGTCCAAGATGTTTTAAGCAAGGAGATCAATAGTAGATTTTGTGTGGATGCTGGAGACCCCAATCTTGCCCGTTGTAGTGCCTCCTCCTCCTTTCCAGCCACCTCTGCTTCTGTGGAACTCCTTACTATCATCTATTTTCCCCCTGCATTTAATCTTTCTCTCTTCAAGGCTTCCGTCTGCGCCCTGAGAGATGGGCGTTGTTTTCGGGGCTGGGTGGTTCTCTTCTTCCTTTCTCATAAGCCCCACCTTGAAAAGGGCTCTGCCCAAATGAGTAGTGGTGATACGTAAAAAAAAAAAAAAAAAAAAAACTTCAAAAAAAAAAAATAATAAATAAAAAAAAAAAAAAGTTCTGGAATTGCTGGACACTTTATTACAAGAGACCAACACTAGAGTTCTTTTTTTCTCACTGGACTAATAGGAAAAAAAGACAGCTAAAAGGAAAATCTACAATAATAAGCATAGAAAAGTTGGTAAACGTTGCTGGTTGATGGTATACTATAAGTACTAGACTATTACGAATGGGAAAAGAAAATTGGAGTTCCATGGGTGCCAAAATCCATACGGATAAGGCACTAACAACTATATATATATATATATATATATATATATATATATATATATATATATATATATATATATATATATATATATATATATATATATATATATATATATATATATATATGCCAGGAAAAATTTTTTTTCCTAAAAATTTTGTATATGAAAATGGGTACTTTATTAATATGAAATTTGAGAGGATGACAAGAGCGACATTT
>SEYY01008230.1:0-10000 GCA_009176605.1 Armadillidium nasatum
AGCGTCGGGAAGTCTCAAGAAATACTTATCAAGCAGACTCCCGAATGGGTCTCTCCCTACTGCAATCTGACATGGGGTAACGATAAGTATTTGATAAGTATTTCTTGAGACTTCCCGACGCGGCTCCTCTTTTGTACTGTCTTGGCTCTATTAGTAATGATCTTTTTTACCATCCAAGAGGTCGATGGTTCGATTCCCAGTATAGGCAGATTTAAAAATTTATATATATATATATTATATATATATATATATATATATATATATATATAATATTATATATAATATATATATATATATATATTATGTATATATATATATATATATATATATATATATCGAGAGTGGGCTGAAAAATAATGCCTGTTGATGCGTTGCTAAGCAATGGAAAAGGTATAAACATGTTCAGACCTGCGTTCGAAAAATTGAAGTTTGTAGAATAGATTTGACATGCGAACGGTATATAGTTATTTGGTTTCATACTTGTGCAGTAATAGAAAAATGGAAGCTAATAGTGATACTTTGTTGAAGCAACGTGCAAAAATTGAATTTTTGCGTGCCGAAAGTCTATATAATTTCTTTTGAAAATTTTAACTGGAGACGAAACGTGGGTCCACCACTACGATCCAAAAGGAAAGCAAGCCTATATGGAATTCCGACACCCAAGCTCATCTGTCGTACGCAAGTTTAAGACTCAACCCTCTGCTGGTAAATTTATGCTGATAGCATTCTGGGATGTGAAAGGCCTTGTCTATTCGGAATATCTGCCGAAGAGCACGACAGTGAACTCCGATCGTTATTGTGAACTCTCCAGAAATTGTAGAGCAGCATCCACCGAATAAGGCCAAACTGTACCGTTTTTCTCATGCATCATGACAATGCTCGACCACGATGCAGTGCCCAGAAGCTTCAACTCTTGAACTTCGAGTTCATTGATCACCCACCCTAAAGTCCCGATCTGAATTCCAGTGATTTTCTTTTATTTCTCCTGGGAGTGAGATTTGGTTCAGATGATGAGGTGAAGAAAGCAGTGGCAGACTGGTTCTGGGAAACAGATTAATACTTCTGTTTAGCAGGTTTCGAGAAGTGGGTTCAACGTATTGATGTTCAAGGAGATTATGTAGAAAAATAATATTATATGTTCATTAAATAAACCTTTGAACTTCTTTCAGTCTGTTTCATTACCTTATCTGCAGTGTATGAGATTTTACGGCAGAACAGGTGTTACTTTTCAGCCCACACTCGTATTTATTTCCTTCTTTTTAACCGTTATCACCACCGTTAATGCGCAGCGTCCTCTTCTTGGGGGAAGTGTTAAAATAATATAATGAATTTTTTTTTCTTTAAAAATAGCGCCATTATCTTCATATTTTTAAGTTCAAAATATCATAAGAGAGATTTAAAAAAGAAAATAAATTAAAATTAATATAAATTTATGCATTTTATTGGGTTGAGGGAAAAAATTAATGTATACGTACAACGATATTTTTAGTTATTTAATGTAAAAAAGCCGGTGGATTATATAAAATTTATTAATTTTAAAATTTCAATAGAAATGTTTTTATTAAATTTATTTATTTAAATATAAACTTATTCAAAAAAATTTATTGTAGCTAACTTGTTCAATAGAATTACGTAGTACCGTAAAAGTGAATAAAAAAAGGTACTAAATAAGAATAAAAAGCTTTAGGGTTGAAACCTTGCTACCATTTATCTACCACAAAATCTTATTCCCTCCCCCCACCCCCCTAAGATAAATTTTTTTATTTTATTTTAATAATTGATTTAATCGGACCAATTCACTTACATTAAATATTCTGTTCAAAGCTTTAAATGTCTATTTACTTATTATTATTATATTATATATATATATATATATATATATATATATATATATATATATATATATATATATATATATATATATATATATATATATATATATATATATATATATATCATCATCATCATCATCATCATCATCATCATCATCATCATCCAATCCTGTAGGCTGATGCCTGTCGGGTGCTACACCTCCAGGCTCCGTAGTCCATTATCACGCCGATGTTGTCAATTTTAAATTTTCACTCGTCCGAGGTGTAGCCTTGGTAACTCGAGCAGTTTCTTTTTTACATATCCGGCTTGCTAGGCCTGACGCCACAACCTCCAAATGCTGGAGGCATAAATAAACAGGGATAATCAGCTGAGAGGTCTTCCCAACCCTATGCAGCTTAATGAAGTCTATAATTGCAAGACTTAATGATTCTGAGGTCGTATTTTAATCACGTTTGAAATAAACAATATTCAAGTTGAAATTTGCATATATTTACTTTTGTTTGTATTAATTGTAAAACAGTATATGTTATTTTACTTTTGTTGCTTCACATGAATTTTATTCTTATTTAAATTTATTATTTATATATATATATATATTATATATATATATATATATATATATATATATATATATATATATATATATATATATATATATATATATATATATATATATATATATATATATATTATATATATATATATATTATATATATATATATATATATATATATATATATATATATATATATATATTATAAAAAATTACTTTAAAAAAAATAAAATTAAATAATTTAAATAGCTTACTTAATTAAGCTAATTAAATAATTATATTTACTTATTAATTATTATTTTGTCGAATAAGCTTACTAATTAAAAAAGATTATTAACTTAAAAAAAATCAATAAAATAAAAAAAATCATGATTTTTTAAATTTAATTTATATATAAAAAAAAAATCTTTAAAAAAATCCCCAACCCTGCTAGTATAGAACGCACTTTCTCAGGGTGCCAGATTTAGCTACCTCGAAAAAATATGGCAACCCGACCCTAGCGGGATTTTGATTTGCAATGCACTTCTTTAATTAAAATAATTGAGATTAAGTTGAACAAGAAGTACAGAAGATAAAAGAGGAATCCAGTAGGCATCTACTGAAGATGTCCACTATTAATCCTTTATATTTATTTGATTTCCTCAGGGTTCTGTCCTACCCTATACCCCTTTTATACTTTCCATTAAATGACAAACTATCTATTTGACTTGTTAATCAAACACTCACTCCTAGGATTCCACCTTTCATTTTGAAAAACAGTTTACTTTATTTGAAGGATAGGCTTGGAATATCTTATTTCTTACGTTTCTTTTATCTGTAATTGGAAAATACAAAGTGATTGTTCTCCATTCCACAAAATTCAGTTTCTAAATCTATTTACTCAAAGCAATATTTTACAGTATATTAACCCCCTATGAAAATTCCCCTCTCAGATCTACTCATATTATTTTTTTTACAAGGGTCAAATAGAAAACATTAGATATTAGGGATTTAAAAGTGGTTTCAGAACTTCTTCACTAGACAGTCAATGTCATCTGTGTGATGAGGTTGTCATCTGTGTGATGTGATGATTGATGTTTTCTCATCTCTTATTATGTGGTCTATGTTGATTGGCCGTCTATACTATCAGATCTGTTTAGGGATGTTGTCCGTTTCTAGAAAGAATATACTCACACATTTGAGGTGTTTCTAATCTCTCAAAACTTTTTATTAAAAGGCGAAGTGTTAAAGTTCGTCTCAAAAACTTTCCCACACTCACTGATTCTCTCTCCAATCCCTTCTGGTCCACAAATTTTTATTTCACTCTTTCGGTAATATCGCTATTATAATGGACACTGCTCTTGTGCTTTTCAGTTGCGCATAACACCTCTTTCAATCCATCTAACTGTCATCTGTTCAACACGTTGACCACAGACGTACCGCTACTCTCATTCTTTCGTTTACTGTATTGGTAAACTCAGGAAAACACTCCTTTGATATTTCTCTACTTTCTTGTCCTAATATATTTTTAAACATCTTTTTTTTCGGGGAACGTCAACCTTTGATCTGGATAATGATGTTTTTCTTATCTCTTATTATGTGGTCTATGATATCGTTTTTTTTGTAACAGTAGAGAGTTAAAAGTTTAAAGGAAAAAGTAGTTAAGATTACAAGAGAAGTTATAGTCCTTACAACTTACACGTATCAATCTATATTTTGTAAAATGTAAGGTTGGTAGCTCTGTTCCTATTTTATGTTTTTGCGCTTCACAATAATTATAACTTAATAAAGTTTTTTTTTTTTTTTCTAGATAATTTACCTCTTTTTCATTGCAATTTAACATGGCTAGTAACCTATTATTTTATAAAATATAAATTTTTACGTGTATTACATTGAGTCCGAAGCTATGGTGTATAAGTAATCAACTTAAAAAGGGCAACAGCTGATAGAGTGAAGAACTGGAGGCTTCTTAAAGAGAAAGAACACAATGACATGACACAAGTACAACTACTGTATAATCTACTGTCTAATTGATGAAAGATAAAATTAAAAAACAGTAAGTGATAATTTAACGACACAGAAATATATTATTTTGTTCTTGTAAGAGATAAACAAGTTTAGAAAACTGTGGAGATACCATCTGAACTTTGGATAGGAATATGGTGCAGAATGACACAGATATTTAAGAAAGATGAAAAGAATATATCTGGGAAAGTTGGGAAAGAACAAATTAAAGTGGAAATAATATTAGAAGTAAAGATAAAAGGGAAAATGGGAAACAGAGGGATAAACTTATATGTTTTATAAAGAAAATGAAAAGAGGAACATTTATAAATAAGTATCAAGCAAGTAATATATATATATATATATATATATATATATATATATATATATATATATATATATATATATATATATATATATATATATATATATATATATATATATATATATATATATATACTTCTTTCTGTGACCTTCTCTCTAATTCCTTTCTGGTTCTTCTATACCAGCTGTTGTAGACCGAAACCGTTCTTCCTTTGAATCTATAAATCCGACCTCAGGTATATGTCCTATTCCCAATTTTTTCCTATTTTCATTTATGACCTCCTCTCTATTACTTCATCTCCTATCCACTCCTATGGTGATGACTCCACCCTTCATTACTCCTTCCACTTTCAAAGACGCCCCCTCCCAACAGCAGTTAATTGACGCAAGAAGGCTGGCCTTGAAGCAACTGACCTCTGATCTTTCTCGTATTTCAAATTGAGGGAGAGAAAACAAAGTCGTTTTCAATACTTCAAAAATCCTCAATCTACTCAACACAACCTTCCACACAACCATGACATCTTCGAAAACACTTAACTCAACTCAAACCTTCATCTGTTCTCAATATTCTCTGCTTCTTTTTCTCGTGATCTTTCTTGGAAGGATCAAATTACATCCCTTTTTAAACAAGCTTCTAAGAGGTTGAGTGTTCTGAGGCTTCTTCGTGATTTTTTACGTCACCCCAGTTGTTTGCACTATATAGGGGTGTTATTCGCCCCTGAACAAATTACGCCTCACACATCTGAGATAGTTCCACAAGTACAACTCTTCTCGAAAAAGTGAAGTCTAGAGCTTTTCGTTTTATAAACTTTTTTATTCTTACAAACCCTCTTCAATCTTTCTACCCGTCGAAATATTGCTTCACTCTCTCTATACTATTGCTATTACAACAAACGTTGTTCGTCTGAACTCTCACATCTCATACTTCCTCCATTGAGTAGTGCTCGTACAACACGACTTTCTACAAATCTCATCTTTTCTCTGTCCAACTCTCCGACCTCAGAATAACCGCTATGCTCAATCTTACATGTACTCTACTGGTAAAGTCTTGAACACACTTCTCTTTTCTGTTTTCTCAAATATCCTTTGACTTGCACACTTTTAAACGCCGTGTATCAGGACATGTCGGCCATTAACGACCTGATTTCCGGTATTTTTCCAACTCTGGTGAAAATCGGTATACCTCTGGCCTTTGTTCACCAGAGGGTATATATATATATATATATATATATATATATATATATATATATATATATATATATATATATATATATATATATATATATTATATAATTATATATATATATATATATATATATATATAATATATATATATATATATATATATATATATATATATATATATATATATATATATATATATATATATATATATATATATATATATATATATATATATATATATATATATATATATATATATATATATATATATATATATATATATATATATATCATATATATATTTAGATGAAGGTTTGTTAGGGTAAGGTTAGAATTGGAGCAACTAACCTCTGATCTTTCACGTATTTCAAATTGGGGCAGAGAAAACATGGTTGTTTTCAATGCCTCAAAAACTAAATTCCTTCATCTCTCCACTCGACGCAATCTTCCCCACTGCTATGATGTCTTCTTTGAAAACACACAACTCAAGCCTTCATCTGTTCTTAATATTCTTGGCGTATCCTTTTCTCGTGATCTTTCTTGGAAAAATCCCATTACCTCTCTTTCTAAACAAGCTTCTAAGAGGTTGGGTGTTCTGAGGCGCAATCAGAATTACTTCACGCCACCCCAGTTGCTTGTTCTGTATAGGGGTGTTGTTGGCCCTTGAACGGAGTATGCGTCGCACATCTGGGGTGGTTCCATTGATGCAGCTCTCCTTGAGAAGATGGAGTCTAGGGCTTTTCATCT
Organism: Armadillidium nasatum; assembly: GCA_009176605.1. Classification (NCBI taxonomy): domain Eukaryota; kingdom Metazoa; phylum Arthropoda; class Malacostraca; order Isopoda; family Armadillidiidae; genus Armadillidium; species Armadillidium nasatum. The sequence continues at coordinate 6,626 of SEYY01008230.1, forward strand.
ACTCAACTCCTGCTCTTACTAACTTTCTCCAATCTCTTTCTGCCACTCGAATTGTTGCGTGACTCTTTCTTTACCATCACTATTACGACGGACACTACTCTTCTGAACTCTCTTGTCGCATACCTCCTCCATTGAGAAGAGCTCGTGCGACGCACCTTTCTACACAGTCTCATCCTTTCTCTGTTCAACTCTCCGAGCCCAGACTTAACCGCTATGCTCACTCTTACATGTACTCTACTGGTAAAGTCTGGAACACACTCCCTTTATCTGTTTTCCAAACTTCCTTTGACTTGCACACTTTTAAACGCCGTGTATCAGAACATGTCGGCCATTAACGACCAGATTTCCGGTATTTCTCCAACTCTGGTGGAAATCGGTATACCTCTGGCCTTTGCCCACCAGAGGATATATATATATATATATATATATATATATATATATATATATATATATATATATATATATATATATATATATATATATATATATATATATATATATATATATATATATATATATATATATATATATATATATATATATATGTAGAGACAGAGAAAGAGAGAGAGAGAGAGAGAGAGAGAAGTTTGTTTATTTATAAATTAATAAAAAAAACTTTAATTAAAACTAAATTTTATTGCAAAATTAAATTTTTCATAAAATTTACAATTATATCAATATTGTCAAATAAGAATATCTTATAGTAGTATGTCGGAATTATCGGTGTTAGGCCCCGAGTCTCCTTAATCTGGTTTGTGGAGGTTAGACTTTTTTGTAGATTCTCTTGGCAGTGTTTCCATCAACATTAAATGTCTGTAAGTTACAAAAAAATAGTAAATTATAACTAAAAAAAATAGTAAATTATTATTAGATTATAGTTGATTAAGATCTCATATATACTGTATATAAATACTAAAGTAAATGCATGGCAGAGGAACAATTTTTTTAAGTTATAATAGTAAATTATAACTTAGATTATAGTTGATTAAAATCTCATAGTTATAAATACTAAAGTACATGCATGGCAGAAGAACAATTTTTTTTCTTGATAATTTAAAAGTCTCAAACTTTACTTAGGAGAGCATCGCGAGCTCTCATAGCGCGTGGTTCACTCGCTCTGAACTCGTGATGTTCTGAAGGGCAGTAATTTGTCTGCCTGGAGGGACGTTAGTGAGATCCGCTCTCAAAAAAATAAAAAATCTCAAACTACAGTGAAATAAATGGTATAAAATAACTTGGGTATTTTTCTTATTATTTTTTAAGTACTATACTTAACTGTACTTACTGTATTGTACTTTAAGTAATGTACTGTGAATAGGTTATATAAATTTATTGAAGGATTATTTTTTTCATAAATTAATATATAAACTTATATTAGAATATATATTTACCTCGGTTAAAGTTCCAGGGTCACTGTATTCAATGGTTATTTCGCCCTTTCGATCCCCTTTTTTAATGACTCCTTTTCCAACGTTGCCAGAAACATTTAGTGTGACCTACAAAATAATAAAATTAAAAATACTACTACTACTACTATTACTACTACTAATATTAATAATAATATAAATTATTATTTGTAAAGTGAATAGCTTAACAATGCTCAGCATAATTAATAATGTTTCTATCTTGAGTTACATAAAACTCTAGGAACTCGTGTAAAATTGATGAATAAGCACTTAAAATTTATAGTTTACAATTATAACTACATTTTCTATGTTTACTCAGCATAAAAATGAGATACTTGAAGGCCTTAAAATAAACTTTAATATATTCTTACCTCAATCTCAAAACCAGTGCCAAAAACGAAAGTACTTGGCGAGCCAATGGTCAGAGTGTTTTTAATGGTTTCTTTGCCCTTGGTTTCCACCTCCAGTTTGTCGCCAGTATAATTCAGAGTCACAGTTCGATCGGTTATGCTTGCCAGTTCTTTAGCCTTGTCTTCTTTCACACCTTCAAATAGATAAAAATATTAGGAAAAATAAGTTGCTTTTCCCTTAGCTGAAAGAATCTTTTCAATAAAATACAATAAACCTGAAGCTTAAATTAGTTTAATTTCAATAGTTTTGACTGAATTCAATGATTATCGTTCGTAATGAGAATGAAATGTTATTTTTATTTAATAGAATTAGTTTTAATAGTATAAATCAACATAAAAACTCAAAACAGAGCTCAAAATATTTCAATATTACATAAATAGGAAAACAAAGCTCTGAGAGTGAGTATTCTATAAATATTATTAAAATATATTTAAAATATAATCAAAATGAGTAAAATAAAATAATGTTCTCAAATAAAATTAAACAATACATTTCAAATATTAATTTAAAATATAACCTTTTGCCAGAACATACATATATGACCTATAGATGAGTAAATCTATACTCTATTGATAAAAGCTTATAAGAATTAAATTTACATACTAAATTGTTAAGACAGTTTATAGAAAATTTTAAAAGCTAAAACTTGTGATAAGATTTGTAAAATTAAAAAACTTACCTATGGCTACTAAAAAGCCTTCGATATTTTCTCCTTTTTCATATTTATAAGTTCCGTTTACAGGCATGGCTCAATCGAATACGATCTAAACTGATCTTTTTAGAAAACTACGTCAATCTTAAAGCAGAAGATGAGAGTGACGCTCAATAGGGTTCCAACAACGCGCTTTTATACCCTTCAATTTTCGGTAGATAATTACCAAATTAATTAACACAATCATTGTCTATTCTTTTGAAATTGAAATTGAAGTGACTTTACAATTTTTATTTTTGATATTCTTTGTTTATTATATTTGCAATTCTTGTTTGAAATTTTATCCTCCTTCTTCTTCTTTTTTTTTTTTTTTTTTTTTTTAATTTTGTTTATTTTTTTATACAAATTTATTAGCTTTAGCCATTCGATTTTTGAATTCGGAGAAAAAGCAAAAATATGCAAATAAATATATCAAAAATGTTGGACATAAAATATATTTAGGGACCTTTACTAAGTATATATATATATATATATATATATATATATATATATATATATATATATAATATATATATATATATATATATATATATATATATATATATATATATATATATATATATATATATATATATACTAAAGTACATGCATGGCAGAAGAACAATTTTCCACGTTATTGACATTTTGTAAATGAGCGTCGATGGTATTCTCATAAAAAGTGGAAACAATATAACAATTAAAAAAAAAAAAAAAAATCCAATTTTTTTTTTTTTTTTTTTTTTTTTTTTAAAAAAGGAAAATTTTTTTTTTTTCTCGTAAGAGAATATATATATATATATATATATATATATATATATATATATATATATATATATATATATATATATATATATATATATATATATA
>SEYY01008230.1:15000-17500 GCA_009176605.1 Armadillidium nasatum
CTTTTATTCACATTTAAAATTTTTTATTTATTTTTTCTATATTATATTAACACAACCTTCCGATTTTACATTTCCAGAGAAGCAAAAATGCAAATAAAAATGAGTACATTATTTGTTCTTATGCTTCGTAATGTGAGACAATTCCAGACGAGCAATAAAATAATTTTTTTTGGTCTTATGAAACAAGCTTACACACCTCCACTAATCTCTCTAATTATGGTGTTAAGTTAAGAACTCTAAAACTTTATTATATATATATATATATATATATATATATATATATATATATATATATATATATATATATATATATATATATATATATATATATATATATATATATATATATATATATATATATATATATATATATATATAATATATATATATATATATATATAATATATATAATATATATATATATATATACTATATATATATATATATATATAGTAATAATTAAAGTCTGCTAACTCTCTCACAGACTAAATATTCATTAAAAATTGAAATTTAAAGTTTGCTATATAGGAATCGAACCCGGGCCCTATATCATAAAAGCATAGAGTTTTACCTCTAAGCTATGGCGGTTCTCTAATATATATATATATATATATATATATATATATATATATATATATATATATATATATATATATATATATATATATATATATATATATATATATATATATATATATATATATATATATATATATATATATATATATATATATGTTATGCATTAGATCTGGTTATGTTAAGTTAGGTAGTTATGGCCATAATTTTACTCTGTCAACGGCTTGTAACAATTCCAGAACCAGCATTGAAAACCCTAGCTCAAAGAAGCACAATCTTCTGGAGAGCTCTAGGAGAGAGGGTTTAAAGGTTAGATTGAAAACTATGCTGGTCTTACTGAAAGGGTGAAAACCCTACTGGTCCTACAGAAAGGGTGAAAACCCTACCTGAGAGTTTGGATAAGACTCATGGACCGGCATTGAGACCAACGAGCCGAAAAACATGATCTTTTAGAGGGTCTCTGGAAGAAGGCTTTTGAAGAACTGACGGAAAAAGATGCTGGTTCACTGACAGGGTGAAAACCCTTCTTGGAGAATATATATATATATATATATATATATATATATATAATATATATATATATATATATATATATATATATATATATATATATATATATATATATATATATATATATATATATATATATATATATATATATATATATATATATATATGGATTTTGTAAATTAAGCAGATTTTCGATCTTCAATATTATATATCGATATTAATATCGCTTGAAAATAATCAAAAAGCAATATTTGGAATAAAAATTGCTTAGTTAATAGTACATTACAGAAGTTATTTCAGGTTAGGGTAGTTTAGGTCTGGTTATGTTATGTTAGTTGTTTAGTTATCGATATATCGAAATATCAATATATAGGAAAACTAAAATCTGCTTAACTTACGACGGATAGCACGAGAGCAAGTAGAGTTAAAGCAAGGTTAATGAATTTTAATGAATAAAAATAGGTTAATGAATGTATTCCTACATGCCTTAGAGAAATATCCTCGTTCAAGTGTTTGGCTTATTCCGTAGAACCTCTCACCCCGAAATCATACGATGAAGATTAAAGAAATACGACCTTAAGTCCGACAAGCTTGCAATCAGAAGTGTCAAAAACATCTTCTAGCCGAAGGCGTGAGTTGCTCTACGAAGGACATCAAGAGATAAAATAGGATATGGTAAAATATCCTTTGAGGAACCCAGAAGTGGAAAGAGTTTGACAGTATAAGGAAATGCATTAATTGGGGTCAAGTCTAAGACGAATGAGACAGCTGTTTCATTCGTTCAAAGTTATGAAAAAATAATTAGTTGGTTGGGGTGCATGTTAACCAACTGAATTTTGATACCTAAAGGAAAACCACCGACATTGGTAAAGAATGAAATCACCAAGAATTGCGGTTCCTGGGAGCAAATTATTGAAAGTGTTTTATTCTTGAGTCAAGGTATTGAACAATTTAGGATAATACGTAGAATCAAAATATAAAAAGACGAAACAAATGAATTTAGTCATAGATTCGCAAGAGAGTCTAGGCCATGAAGTGGAATATTCTCAACACTTCAAATTAGAAACACAAGAACAGACAACGTTGTTGTGCATATGTATATAGAGCGCTTTCGACAGATGCCAGATTTAGCTACTTTTCGAAAAAATCTGGCAACCTAAGCCAAACGGGATTTTGATTTGCAATGCAAATCACACCATTCAAATTGATCTCACGCTCTTTCCTGACACCCTTTTGGGGGTTTTAACCTATTGAAATTGGCCTCAAGTCTATATACTACTCACAACATCCCACTTTTGGCTGTGAATTGAGGATAGACAATATGGAGAAATAGAATAGGGTTTTTGTGTCGAATCTCCAAAAAAGTTGAAGATTATGTAGAGAAGGAGAATTTTAGAGGAAATTATTATAACAA
>SEYY01008230.1:27500-61282 GCA_009176605.1 Armadillidium nasatum
ATTCTCACCCCCTTTACATTTATTCCGATGTACCCCACAACTATGTATTCCACAGACTTACAAATTAAGTTTTCACACTAAAACATTTTCTTTTAACTAATGTAAAAATAACGAAACGTTATGTTGCCTCAGTGATTCTTCGAGGTACAATATCCAAGCAAAATCCTTGATTCACTACTCCTCCCATCATCAATTTGGAACTGGCGGTTTCCGGTGGTGATGTGGTTGGTGCTGTCATGACTTAATTCAACAGTCTTCTTACTCTGGTGAAAGATATTCTTATTTCATCAATTTCTGCAACATTCGGGGTTTTTATTCTTATTTAAACATTGTTGAACACCACCTTTCATTTCCTTTAGATCTCATTTCTTCATCTTGATCTAAATTCAGTTACTTGGGTGCTTCGACAACTGACTCTATTAATCTTCGTTTCCTTTTATTATATCATCAAAGTTTACCTTATATAAAGTTAAAGCAAACTTACAAAATTTCTTTTCTATTAATGTGAAGCTCAGTTTGGTGAAGTTTGTGGACTTTTTATATTTAGTTATGAGCTCAGATAAAAATATTGCCAGATGGAGTGGGTTAATTTTCTGGTTTTAGTAAATTTTTAGATAATTTTATTTCTTATTAAGTTTGTATCTTAAAAACAATACATTTTGGTGTATCGTATAGAAAGATATTTCAAATATTCATTTTTTTTTTAAATAAATTTTTTATAATTTAGTATGTAAACTAAGTTTATTAAATATTTAAATCGGGCAAGCAAAAAATAAATGCAGATATAATTTTATTCACTATAGTTTACCCTAATAAATCGAAATTAAAAAGAACGATATAAAAATAGGGTAAACTTATATATATATATATATATATATATATATATATATATATATATATATATATATATATATATATATATATATATATATATATATATATATATATATATATATATATATATATATATATATATATATATATATATATATATATATATATATATTATATATATATATATATATATATATATTATATATAATATATATATATATATATATATATATATATATATATATATATATATATATATATATATATATATATATATATATATATATATATATATATATATATATATATTATATATATATATATATATATATATATATATAAACTCCAAAATAGAGCACATTCTATCCTCTTCTCCTTTCTCTGAAATCATCATTTTAGGTGATTTCAATGTTCACCACCGCCAATGGCTTTCCTCTAGTTCTCAATCTCCAGCCGGTGAACTCGCCTTCAACTTTTCTATCCAGAACAACCTTGAGCAGTTGGTGCAACTCCCTACCCGTATCCCTGACCGTCTTGGTGATGAACCCAACATACTTGATCTTTTCTTAACCTCTAATCCTTCTCCTTATACTGTTAAACTCTTTCCTCCTCTGGGTTTATCCGATCACCTTCTTATCTCCGTATCTTGTTCTGTCTCTTCAAGTCTTCCGCAAGAACGGCCCCCGCCTTCGGCGAGGAGACGTCTGTGGCACTTCGGTGCTGCTAACTGGTCAGACTTGCGGTTGTACTTCTCTGATTTCCCATGGAATGATTATTGCTTTCGTGGGAGGGGTCCCTCGGAGTGTGCCGAGCGTATAACCGAGGTGATTCTCTCTGGCATGGAAGCGTACATTCCATATTCTTTCCCTTCTACTAAACCTAACAAACCTTGGTTTAACTCTGCTTGTTCTCGCGCTATCCGCCGCAGGGATACTGCCTTCAGAGATTACCGTCGTCTTCAAACTCCTGAAACTCATGCTACTTATATTTCATCCCGGAATCGTGCAAAATCCATTCTTCGAGATACCAAAAACCCTTTTCTCCGCCGCAAATGCAATAATCTTTCTGGTTCTTCTTCATCTCGCCCTTTCTGGCATTTCGCAAAAAATGTCAACTCTAACTTTGCTTCTTCCTCTTTCCCTCCTCTAGTCTCTTCTGATGGCACAACTGCCATTTTACCTTCTACTAAAGCTGAACTCTTCGCCCAAACTTTTGCCTCTAACTCTACCTTGGACGATTCCGGAGCTATTCCTCCTCCTACAACCCTCTCCAACTCATTTATGCCTAACATTGTAATTTCTTCTAAAGATGTCATTTCTGCTCTCTCTGAGCTTAACACTAAGAAGGCGTACGGTCCTGATGGTATTCCTCCTGCGGTTCTCAAAACTTGTGCTTCTGGGCTTGCACCCTGCCTTGGTAAACTATTTCGTCTTTGCCTTTCTACTTCGATCTTCCCTTCTTGTTGGAAACGTGCTCTCATTCAACCTGTACCGAAAAAGGGGGACCCTTCTCAACCCTCTAACTATCGTCCAATTTCTTTAACCTCCGTTCTTTCTAAAGTTTTCGAATCTATCCTTAACAGGAAGATTTGGAAACATCTCAATTCTTCCAATCTTATCTCTGATCGCCAGTATGGCTTTCGTAAAGGACGTTCTACTGGTGATCTTCTTTCCCTACTTTCTGACTCTTTGGTCCTCCGCTCTTCGGGGTTTCGGTGAATCTTTCGCTGTGGCGCTAGACATATCGAAAGCTTTCGATAGAGTCTGGCACAAAGCTTTGATTTCCAAACTTCCCTCTTTCGGAATCTATCCTTCTCTCTGTGACCTCCTATCTAATTTCCTTTCTGGTCGTTCTATAGCAGCTGTTGTAGACGGCCACCGTTCCTCCTATAAAACTATAAATAGTGGTGTTCCTCAAGGATCTGTCCTTTCTCCAACTCTTTTTCTAATTTTCATCAATGATCTTCTCTCTATTACTTCGTCTCCTATACACTCCTATGCCGATGACTCCACCCTTCATTATTCCTTTCAATTTGAAAGACGTCCCTCCCAACAGCAGTTATTAGACGCAAGAAGGATTGCCTTGGAGCAACTGACCTCTGATCTATCTCTCATTTCAAATTGGGGCAGAGAAAACATGGTCGTTTTCAATGCCTCAAAAACTCAATTCCTCCATCTTTCTACTCGACACAATCTTCCACACAACTATGACATCTTCTTCGAAAACACTCAACTCAAACCTTCATCTGTTCTCAATATTCTCGGTGTTTCTTTTTCTCGTGATCTTTCTTGGAAAGATCACATTATTTCTCTCTCTAAACAAGCTTCTAAGAGGTTGGGTGTTCTGTGGCGCCTTCGTATTTTTTTTACGCCACCCCAGTTGCTTGCCCTGTATAGGGGTGTTGTTCGCCCCTGTATGGAGTACGCCTCGCATATCTGGGGTGGGTCCACACATACAGCTCATCTTGAAAAGGTGGAGTCTAGGGCTTTTCGTCTTATCAACTCTCCTGCTCTTACAAACTCTCTCCAATCTCTTTCTTCCCGTCGAATTGTTGCGTCACTCTCTCTATACTATCGCTATTACAATGGACATTGCTCTTCTGAACTCTCACGTCGCATACCTCCTCCACTGAGAAGGGCTCGTGCGACACGTCTTTCTACACAGTCTCATCCTTTCTCTGTCCAACTCTTCGACCCCAGACTTAACCGCTATGCTCAATCTTACATGTACTCTACTGGTAAAGTCTGGAACACACTCCCTTTATCTGTTTTCCCAACTTCCTTTGACTTGCACACTTTTAAACGCCGTGTATCGGGTCACGTCGGCCATTAGCGACCCCGAATCTGATTGCTTTCCCGGCTCCGGTGGATATTGGTAGGCCTTGGGCCTTTGCCCACCGGAGGAGACATAAAAAAAAAAAAAAAAAAAAAAATATAATATATATATATATATATATATATATATATATATATATATATATATATATATATATATATATATATATATATATATATATATATATATATATATATATATATATATATATATATATATATATATATATATATATATATATATATATATATATATATATATATATATATATATATATATATATATATATATATATATATATATATATATATATATATATATATATATATATATATATTTTACAGCTTGCCCGTGATTTGAAAAAATTGAGATTGAGGAGGTTCTACGGAGATATTGTTGAAAATATGTTAGCTGGCCTCCATAGATTTTACTCGACACATTTATTAAGACTCCATACCACACCGAACAAAGCCAACCGCAACAAGTTTTAAATAATTTTTTCATTTATTCATATATAACCTCTCTTTCCCATTATTTCTTAAATAATTTTCATTTTAATTCTCTCTATAATTTCTTTGACTTTTTATTTATTAATTTGTTTTTCCTTTACAAAATGTCCATTCTTTGAGAATAGTATACTTACTACTTAAACAATATGTCTCCTATCTCCACAATTTTTTATTTTATTATTGCAATTAATTTTATTATATAGCTCATAACATTAATCCATACTTTGTTACTACCGCGTAACATAATATATAAGTATTACTTAGTAATTCAGATCAATGTTGTAAATTTAGGACAATCAGGAATCCATATTTTTTCCGCTATAAAAGGAAAATAAATTTAAAATGGCTTCGTAAATAACAAAGGCTTATTTTGATAATCACAAATATTTTTATTTTTGTCTTTATTTATTTTCTTGATAAAAGTTTTACAGAAAAAAACGATAATAAATTGTTCAAAAAATTGATTAATTAACGACTTGGTAACTTATTTGTTTAAACTAGACAACTTTTAGGACGAACCTTGGACGAACTTCATTAGAAAATAGTCGTTGAAGTTTGAATTGAAACTCAAATGCAAAAGGGGCTTATCTCCATTTGTCTATGAATCCCTTATCCATCTGGCCTACTATATATACTTAATTTAGTATATATATATTTATACTGTGCGAGTAATTACTTCCTTTAATCTTTATTTAAAAACTAGTACAATATATTTTTTCATTTTAACACTATAAAGTTTTCAACGTTAGATGGTATCTCTAAAGGTACTCAGAATTTTTTATATCAAAATATTCCAGACTTTCCAATATTTCTCTTTTCTATTTAATACTGATTGCATTTCTATTCATATTTTATTTTTTTTTAATTTATATATTTTCGAGTAATTCTTACGACGTGACACACATCTGAAAAAAAGGTATTTTTGGTGGTGTTATTTTGCTTTTTAAATATTTTTTCCAAGTTAATTCTGTCAACTCCTGTAATTCTTTCAGTAATTTCTTTTTATAGGAGAATTCCGTTCTTAATTGAACCATTCCACATATCGATATAATCACGATCAATATCATTCCTATATCACATATTTACCCTATGAATGTACTCATTAATAATGACAAAAGTTCCTTATTCTGATAAGTAAAATTTATTTAAATATTTTTATTCTAAATAAATATATGTAGTAGTAAAAAAAATTATTTTATCATGTAAATCCTATGGTTTTAAGACTTCAGATTAAAGTAGCAATTCATTTCTTAATTTTTAGGAATAAATAAAATCCTAGACAGTAGTTGTCTTTAAAGAAGTGTACTAGACCAGAGTCTATCAACTTTTAGATTCGTATGAAGCACCCTTGACAGAAAATGTAGGAATGCAATATAAAAATATCGATATATCGAAAATTTAAAAAATATCAAACCGCCATCGATACTATCGGTTGAACCTCAATCTAATTTTCTTAACCTAAAATTTCAGTGCTTTTGACGTCTTTACAAATTTTAGGCAATACTGATTTTTGTTCTCGCTATAAACCCCCTCAGTGTATTAATAAATGAATTAGGAAATGGATATAGTTAACCTCAGAAATGAAAAGAAGCTAAAAATCATATCTCATTTATTCTACATGAATGACTTGAAGTTGTATGCCCCCAATAAAGAAGAAATCATCAAGCAGATAAAAACCGTGAAAGAATTTTCAAATGATATTTGTATGGATTTCGGATTAGGTTAGTGTGCTTTCCTCGTTGTAAAGAAAGGTAGAAGAACAGAAACAGAATATAATGATTAATGAAGATGAGATAAAAGAATTGGAGCAGGAATGAACTTACAAGTATATTGGAATTGAGGAATCAGGAAAAATAGAAAACTTAATAATGAAAAAGGTTAAAAACAGAATAGAGAAGAAGATTAAAATTAGTATTGAAAACAGAGCTAAAACCAAAGAATAAAATACAAGCCATCAAGACCCTCGCTGTACCGGTGTTATTATAGTTTTGGAGCGATAGACTGGATGCAAGAAGATTTAAATAACTTGGATGTAATGACGAGAAAGATGATACACGCCCATAAATTGATGTACAGTCGTGAACAGAAGTTCGTTCCTATTAAGCTGGAAATAAATATTTATATAAAATGGAGATCATCTCAGATTCAGCCAATCACAGTTCAATTAAGCCACTCTCAATGTTTTTATTCTCTCTTTATTCAAAATAGAGCTTTTATGAAATGATCTCCATTTTATATAAATATTTATTTCCAGCTTAATAGGAACGAACTTCTGTTCACGACTGTCCAAACATCAAAGCGTAGCGAATCCATACAGCTAGAGAGAAAGGAGAAATGGGAGTACCACTGATAGATACAATTAGGGACCGACCGGGGCTGGAATTTTGCCGGGGTCGGGGCCGGGGTTGCCTAAAATTTGCAAAGAGGTCAAAAGCACTGAAATTTTTGGTTAAGAAAATTAGATATAAATTTAATTGAGGTTTATTTAATTATAAGGAAGTAGAATACTTAACATTCACTTAAATTAATAATTATATGCATTTTCTCAGAAAAAAAGTTAAGAAAATTACAGATTTTGTATAATAAAAGTTTAAAAAAAGTAAAAAAAAAAAATTTTTTTTATTCATAATAGTGATTCAACAGGTTTACCTAGGTAAGACCCTAAAGTAAAGTTTCAAAAAATGTAAGATATAAAATTATCAATTTAACCTGTATTTATACATATCATTGTTATTTATTGCTATGTATCAAACTTGTATCAATTAGCTGCAATATTTCAAAATTATTATTTTGATTATAATTTCAGTCAATATGGCTAAAAGATCAGCTTCAGCAGTATAGGTGTACTTTACAATGTTTCAGGATAGGCTCGAAATAGCTCAATGTAACATCTGCAGTCATGAAATTAGAAGATGATCTCAGTGTGCCCAAAGTAAAAAATTACTTATTTTCTTTGTTCAGTAAAGAGGCAAGAATGTTTTATTTTCTTTCGAAATTTGCACGTACTGACACCTCTTTGCCAAGTGAGATAATAAAAATTATAACAATAATAATGATACTACTACTACTAATAATAATAATAATAAAAATAATGATAGTAATAATAATGATAATAATAATAAAATTCTGTAATATATATATATATATATATATATATATATATATATATATATATATATATATATATATATATATATATATATATATATATATATATATATATATATATATATATATATATATATATATATATATATATATATATATATATATATATATATATATATATATATATATATATATATATATATATATATATATATATATTATATATATAGCAGAAAAGGAGCTTCAAAAGAAACAGAAAAGAAAAAGTAAATATTGAAAAAAAAAACAAGAAAAAAATCTTAATTTTCTTATATTTTGTATGAAAATTTTTTTTTTATTATTATTATTTGACTGATTGAGCTGAAATTTTCAGGGTATATATATTTTTCCCCGAAGTTCTAGGTTGATTTCGAGTGTTTTTTCTGAGTCTATAACGGTTTGAAAGTTATTCGGACCCAAAGTTGAAAAAAAATGAATAGCGGAGTTAAACCAATGGTTCATATTAGCTTAAAATTTAACTGAATAATCTTAGCCCCAATTTTTTTGCATTATTGGGAACAGATTTTTGATATCACGTCTAGAAAAAAAGTTATAAGCAATTGAAAAAAAATTGCCAAAATCGTACCGTTCCGGAGAAAAAAAAAAGTTGTATTAAAAAGAAAACGCTACCTACTAATTTTTTTTTTTTTTTTTGGGGATATTGTTTAGAGGATGAACAGGGCAACAACTTTTATTAGTGCATTATTAAAAGCCATTTGTTTGAAATATAACCTCTCAAACTTTGGGAATTTTTGAAATTTGGTCAAAAATGGACTTTTTGAGAGGCTATATCTCAAAACCAACGAATCGCATCGAATAACAGAGAAAAAATTGTAGCCCCATCCCTCTTCTCTATACCCATCAAAAATAAGAAATGTTATAGTTGTAGTTTTTTTTAAAAAAATTTTTGCCCCAAAAAGTGGATTTAAAAGGAAAAAAAAATTGTTTTTCGATAGATGTTCAGTTATGGGCCTATAACATTTTTTTTTTTTAATCTAGGAACAAAAGTCTTTCAGAAGCTTTTGTAGAACATAGAAATCTAAATATACAGTCCAAATTTCAGATCATACAAAAAGTTGTTTGGCCTCGTCATTCCTTTGAAATAGGGTCAAATTTCCAAAAAAAACTTTTGAACAGTTATAAACTCAGAAAAACGCTAGAATTGGACTATTCTTTACCGGGAAAAAAAGCTACACACAGTGAAAATTTCAGGAGAATCGGCTGAAAATTAAATTTTTTTTGAAACTGAACTCCCTTAGGTAAAATTTGCCTTTTCAACCCCGGTTTTCCTTGATTTTTAGCCGGGGTCAGTAAAAATGGCAGGGGTTAGACGGGGCTGGGGCCCCGGTCGGTCCCTAGATACAATCTATAAATCTGAAATAATTGAAATCAAAAGATACTTGGAAGGGAAGGAAGACAAATTCTTGAAAGGGTACAGTGTTATGAAAGAACGGAACAAAAAAATCAGATTACTACCTACGAAATAAAATATAGATCAAGATGAAGGAATGAATGAAGAAACACTAAAGAAGAGTATCAGCAATCCATATTTTGAACGGATGTTAGATACTGCTGGAGAAAGGGTTATACACGGAAAGAGACAATAATATATGTAGACTAATACACTACAGATTCTGCCAAATATAAAATACCGATTTCTACAAGGAACTATTGGGAATGTAACCCGAATAGCATCGAAGAAAATAGTGTTTTACTTCTATATGACTATAATATACCCACATCAATACATGTAACCAATAATAAACCGGACCTAGTCATTCATGATAAAGCAGAAAATAAGTGTTGGATTGTTGAAGTAGGAGCACCATCGGATGGAGGAGTATCGGCATATGAGACGGAAAGAGAGATTAAATACCAAAGATTAAAATACGAGATAAGGAGAACATGGAATATAGAGGAGGTAGAGATTGTACCCATCATTTTCTATTTCAACAAGAAGTCTTGTTGAAAATCTGAAAAGAATACCTATCCAGATTTCAACAATAGAACTGAGCATGATAGCGATCAAGAAAAGCATTGGCATATTGAGAATGACTTTGGGATTTGGGTAACAGAAGCAAAAAAAAAAAAAAAAAACCATAAGGAATCATCCTTAGGCCTGAGGTTCGGGCCCGGATGAATCTTGTTAAAATTCACCCTTATATATATATATATATATATATATATATATATATATATATATATATATATATATATATATATATATATATATATATATATATATATATATATATATATTAGATAGAGAAGAGAGAGAGAGAGAGAGAGAGAGAGAGAGAGAGAGAGAGAGAGAGAGAGAGAGAGAGAGAGAGAGAGACGAGAGAGAGAGAGAGAGAGAGAGAGAGAGAGAGAGAGAGAGAGAGAGAGAGAGAGAGAGAGAGAGAGAGAGAGAGAGAGAGAGAGAGAGAGAGAGAGAGAGAGAGAGAGAGAGAGAGAGAGAGAGAGAGAGAGAGAGAGAGAGAGAGAGAGAGAGAGAGAGAGAGAGAGAGAGAGAGAGAGAGAGAAGAGAGAGAGAGAGAGAGAGAGAGAGAGAGAGAGAGAGAGAGAGAGAAGAGAGAAGAGAAGAGAGAGAGAAGAGAGAGAGAAGAAGAGAGAGAGAGAGAAGAAAGAGAGAGAGAGAGAGAGAGAGAGAGAGAGAGAGAGAAAAGAGAGAGAGAGAGAGAAAGAGAGGGAGAGAGAAGAAAGAGAGAGAGAGAAAAAGAGAGGGAGAGAGAAAAAGAGAGAGAGAGAGAGAGAAAGAGAGAGAGAGAGAGAAAAAGAGAGAGAGAGAAAAAGAGAGAGAGAGAGAGAGAGAAAAGAGAGAGAGAGAGAGAGAGAGAGAGAGAGAGAGAGAGAGAAAAAGAGAGAGAGAGAGAAAAAGAGAGAGAGAGAGAGAGAAAAAGAGAGAGAAAAAGAGAAGTAAAATTATTTAAATGCTCAAAGTGTGACTATGGATGTAATTCTAAATCTCAATTGCGAGCGCACATTATTAATCATAGAAATATAAAATTATATAATAAATGTTCTGAGTGTATATATGAATGCAACCAGAAATATTACTTGCGAATACACTTGCTCAATCACTCTAATGTTAAGTTATTTAAATGTTCAAAGGGCAATGTTGGATTTAATAGAGAATCAAACTTAAAAGGACGTATGCTTAATCACAGGAAAACAAAATTATTTAAATGTATTAAATGAAATTATCAAAGTAATAGAAAAGATGACTTACAAGTACACTTACGTAGGCATGAAAATAAAAAAAGAATATTTAAATGTTTTAAGTGAAAGTATGAATGTAATCACAAATGATTTTAAAAAAAAAACACTTGCCTAAGAAGCACTAAAATGGTATTAGAGAATTGGAACAAGTACACAAGTATATATGTAAGTACCTTAAATTAGAAAGAGTCAGAAAATAGTTTTAGAGAATTGGAACAAGTACACAGGTGTATGTAAGTACATTGAATTAGAGAGTCAGAAAATGGTATTAAAAAATTGGAACAAGTACACAGGTGTATGTAAGTACCTTGAATTAGAAAGTCAGAAAACAGTTTTAGAGAATTGGAACAAGTACACAGTTGTATGTAAGTACATTGAATTAGAGAGTCAGAAAATGGTATTAAAGAATTGGAACAAGTACACAAGTATATATGCAAGTACCTTAAATTAGAAAGAGTCAGAAAATAGTTTTAGAGAATTGAAACAAGTACACAGGTATATGTAAGCACATTGAATTAGAGAGTCAGAAAATGGTATTAAAGAATTGGAACAAGTACACAAGTATATATGTAAGTACCTTAAATTAGAAAGTCAGAAAATAGTTTTAGAGAATTGGAACAAGTACACAGGTGTATGTAAGTACATTGAATTAGAGAGTCAGAAAATGGTATTAAAGAATTGGAACAAGTACACAAGTATATATGTAAGTACCTTGAATTAGAAAGTCAGAAAATAGTTTTAGAGAATTGGAACAAGTACACAGGTGTATGTAAGTACATTGAATTAGAGAGTCAGAAAATGGTATTAAAGAATTGGAACAAGTACACAAGTATATATGTAAGTACCTTAAATTAGAAAGAGTCAGAAAATAGTTTTAGAGAATTGGAATAAGTACACAGGTGTATGTAAGTACATTGAATTAGAGAGTCAGAAAATGGTATTAGAGAATTGGAACAAGTACACACGTATATGTAAGTACCTTAAATTAGAAAGTCAGAAAATAGTTTTAGAGAATTGGAACAAGTACACAGGTGTATGTAAGTACATTGAATTAGAGAGTCAGAAAATGGTATTAAAGAATTGGAACAAGTACACAAGTATATATGTAAGTACCTTAAATTAGAAAGAGTCAGAAAATAGTTTTAGAGAATTGGAACAAGTACACAGGTGTATGTAAGCACATTGAATTAGAGAGTCAGAAAATGGTATTAATGAATCGGAACAAGTACACAAGTATATATGTAAGTACCTTAAATTAGAAAGAGTCAGAAAATAGTTTTAGAGAATTGGAACAAGTACAAAGGTGTATGTAAGTACATTGAATTAGAGAGTCAGAAAATGGTATTAAAGAATTGGAACAAGTACACAAGTATATATGTAAGTACCTTGAATTAGAAAGTCAGAAAATAGTTTTAGAGAATTGGAACAAGTACACAGGTGTATGTAAGCACATTGAATTAGAGTCAGAAAATGGTATTAAAGAATTGGAACAAGTACACAAGTATATATGTAAGTACCTTAAATTAGAAAGTCAGAAAAGTTTTAGAGAATTGGAACAAGTACACACGTGTATGTAAATACCTTGAATTGGAAAGTGAGAAAAATAGAAAAGAACTTGAAATTTTGGATTATATTAAAATTTACTTTGAAACAGAAAGTGATTTTTAGATCCGTGGAAGGGAAATAAATGTAAATAATTTATTAAAAATAAAAGCTGATAATACAATTTCTTAATAAACTTATTTAATTTATAATTCGAATTTGAAAATAATGCTAATAATAAATCAATCTTTGTAAATAATTAAAAAATAGTCGTCATGTGAGGAATTGCCAGAGCAGGAGCCTCGTTATGAGGAAGGAACGTATATATAATGGTTACAGGCACATGTCGTCGTTGTAAATGGCCTAAAATGTCGTCAGCCGTATCCGAACGATCTCTGTGGCATACACAGTCTTTTGAAGACAACGAATATCATCCAGCGTAAAGACGACGGGATCCGTCCCAGATTAAAAAAAAAAACTTAACGTTTAACTTTGAGGCCTCAAGGAAGCCTGTACCAGCAGGGAACCATTCATCATTGTGGACACTTGACGATCAGATGTACCAAGAACAGATTCTAACGCATCGTTGAGAATGAGAGGACAACGGGACGTTAAGGGTTGTGACGTTGTGGATTGTAAGTACAAATAGAAAGGGAACTAGTCACGGCAAGGAAACCCTGGAGGAGAGTCTCAGAAAAGGTTCTGTTGTACTTGGTGGAGAAGGTCAAAAGACGGTGAAGTAGATGTCAACACCACCCTGCCATAATTATGGAGAAATGGGAATGCAATGCAACAAGGGAATCCAGTACTATTTCGTCGAAAAGAACATCGAAGCCCTTTCTCTGTCCCGTCCTAAAAGGAGTCCAAGAATGGTTGGGTGAGATAGAAGTCTCCTTTAAAAGCGATATTTTTATCTTTGGATTTAGTCATAAATAATTTCACCAAACTTCATCACCAGATAAATGGCCAAGATAACAATAAAACATACGTAAACGATAAAGTACACGACAGACTGAAAAATAAACCAGTATGGAGAACGATCGCTAAAGCTAAGACAATCCCAGACCCAAAGAGTCCTCTCCCGGAACTCCACGTCTGGACCCCAACCCGTGCACCACACGGAGAAACCTAGAAGGCAGACATAATACACCCAAGTTCAGGACAGCCTTCTCAATGATTAGCAGAGGTTCGGGTCCCTTATAGTAGGCGGCCCAGTCAAAGGCGATAAGGACCCGTTTCTCACCTGTATCCTCACCCACGATGGAAGGACATCTGGAAAGATCGGAGACCGTCACAGCAATTTTACCAGAAAGCTATTTGAAGTTGGAAAAAAGGAAAAGGAGTCAAATAATCCCTGTCTCCCTCCCCACCCCCCCCAAAAAAAGAAAATTTGAAGGGATATCCCAAGATCCCACAATCCAAATGAGTCCTATTTGGAAAATTTATAGATTACCCTTAATTTCTTGTCACATTTTTGCATAGATTTTAGCAATATCCTAATGGGAAATATTACCACAAGCATACAATAGGTTATCACAATATAGTGTTTAAGGTTTGTAAGAACTTTAGCATAGATGTCTGCAATTTCCCCACAAGATTCCATTAAATTCTTACAACATTAATGGGAAGACATAGGTTTATTCGACTTCCTACAAGTTGCTTGTGAGAATTTTTTAGTTTGTTCGATCACACACGCACGAACACACACAGAAGAGATATTAAAATATTTTATTTCAGATTTACTTTTATTTGTACTCATAAAATAAAAAAAAATAATGTGACCATTTCAGTATGAGTAAACAAACTTATTTAAATTAAAAAATAAATAAATAAATTTTTTTTTAATTTACATGCACGACAGATGTTTTCTGAATTACTGTAAAAAAAATTATTCATTATAATAAAACTATTCAGAAATTATTTAGACAAAAAAATGTAGTATTTTAAAAATAAATAAAATTGGTTCTTAAAATACTTATTAATAGTAACCGTTTCATAGAAAATGAATAATTTTGCATTATATATATATATATATATATATATATATATATATATATATATATATATATATATATATATATATATATATATATATATATATATATATATATATATATATATATAATAAAATATTAAAAAATATTTCCTTAATACTAATAAAAATGAAAAAAACTTTAAATTAAGCAATAAAAAATTACGCATATATATATATATATATATATATATATATATATATATATATATATATATATATATATATATATATATATATATATATATATATATATATATATATATATATATATATATATATATATATATATATATATATATAATGGATTATACATGTTGATACCGTCAGTGTTTTCCACGTTGTCTTGATTTTATTATACTTATTGTAGAGTAACATTACTTATTTTGCAGAAAGTTGCAGTTTTCTTCTAACTATTGCGTGAGATAATCTATCAACATTTCTTCTTCTCTCTTGATTAAACATGTTCTCGACTTTGGTTTCAGTTTTTCGTTTTCCAATTTCTCTTTTAAACATTGTCAGTAATCCAATCTCACTTCTTAAGTTATCTTTTTATTTCTGTAATCCAAATTCCCATGGTGGCATTTTGTTTCTCTTAGTTTTTGTTGGTCTTTCCTGTCCTTCAACAATTTCTATTCTCATTGAGTCTGCCACTGCCATACTTGCTGGATGGTATAACCTGCTTACTTCTGTTAGGTTGCAATTAGGTGGTATCAGTCTTAGTTCTACCCTGTTAACTATACCAATATATTTAATCAATTTCAGTCGATTTGTTATTTTCTTCACTTCTTTCTATGATTTATTACCAATACCATGTCCTCGTCCCTATTTTTCGTTATCAGATTAAAAAATTCCTCTTCACTGTTATCATTTATATCTTCTATGGAATTTGTATGTGTATAGCTCATGGGTGGAATTTCTTCTCTCGAACCCTCTTCAGTTAAGTACAATATATCATTTTCTCCACTGACTATACTCTGAATTACTTTCCCCTTCTCCACTTATTGGTCTTTCATCAACCAGTGGCTCATCTTTTTCTTGTACATTATAAGTTCTTCATTGGTTTTTAGGTTTTCTTTCTCGGGACTTGTAATGTCTTAATATATGTCTTGTTAAGTTTTCTTTCCGATTACATTCATGTTTGGAATCTGGGCATTTAAATGATTTAAATTTGCATGTTTCAACATGTAGTTCTTTCATAACCATTTGCGATTACATTTAAAACTGCAATCACAACATTTAAATACTTCATTTGAGTGAGTCAACATGTGTGATTTTAAGCTTTTTTTTACAATTACTTTCGAAACTGCGTTGGGAACATTTAAACATTTATTTATTTATTTATTTTTTAAATCGGCATGTGTTAACATGTGTCTTTTTAAATATTGTTTCTGATTACATTCATAGTAACAGTCAGAACATTTATATAATTTAAAATCTGCATGTCTTAATATGTCTTTTTAAGTTTTCTTTAATATTACATTCATACTTGCAGTATGAACATTTAAACAATTTAACATCTGAATGTCTTCTTAATAAATGTTTTCTAAAAATTCCTTTATTTTTAGATTCAAAGCTGCAGTATGAACATTTAAATAATTTAACATCTGAATGTCTTAATATATGCATATTTAAAGTTCCTTTATCTTTAGATTCAAAGCTGCAGTGAGAACATTTAAATAATTTACAATCTGAATTTGTTAATTTGTGTTTTTCAAAGTCCTCTTTCAGATTACATTCAAAACTGCAATTAAAACATTTAAATACTTTGACATTTGTGTGTGTGAGCATGTGTGATTGTAAGCTTTTTTTCACTTTACTTTCAAAATTACATTGAGAACATTTAAACAATTTAAAATCTGCATGTGTTAACATGTGCTTTTTTAAATGATCTTTCCGATTACACTCATAGGAACAGTCAGAACATTTATATAATTTAAAATCTGCATGTGTTAACATGTGCCTTTTTAAGGCTTCTTTCCGATTACACTCATAGGAGCAGCCAGAACATTTATATAATTTAAAATCTGCATGTCCTAATATATGCCTTTTTAAGTCTCCTTTAATATTACTTGCAAAACTGCAGTATGAACATTTAAATAATTTAATATCTGAATGTCTTCTTAATATATGTCTTTTGAAAGTTTGTTTACATTTACATTCAAAGCTGCAGTATGAACATTTAAATAATTTAACATCTGAATGTCTAAATATATGCATATTTAAAGTTCCTTTATCTTCAGATTCAAAGCTGCAGTGAGAACATTTAAATAATTTAACATCTGAATGTCTTCTTAATAAATGCTTTCTTAAACTTCCTTTATTTTTAGATTCAAAGCTGCAGTATGAACATTTAAATAATTTACCATCTGAATGTCTAAATATATGCATATTTAAAGTTCCTTTATCTTCAGATTCAAAGCTGCAGTGAGAACATTTAAATGATTTACAATCTGAATTTGTTAATTTGTGTTTTTCAAAGTCCTCTTTCAGATTACATTCAAAACTGCAATTAAAACATTTAAATACTTTGACATTTGTGTGTGTGAACATGTGTGATTTTAAGCTTTTTTTACAATTAATTTCGAAACTGCATTTTGAACATTTAAACAATTTGGCATGTGTTAACATGTGTCTTTTTAAATTTTCTTTCCGATTACATTCATAGGAACAGTCAGAACATTTATATAATTTAAAATCTGCATGTATTAATATATGTTTTTTTAAGTCTCCTTTATTATTACTTGCATAACTGCAGTATGAACATTTAAATAATTTAACATTAGCATGTGTTAATTTGTGCTTTTTAAAGTCCACTTTCAGATTACATTCAAAAGAGCAATCACAACATTTAAATACTTTGACATTTGTGTGTGTGAGCATGTGTGATTCTAAGTTTTTTCTACCATTACTTTCGAAATTGCATTGAGAACATTTAAACAATTTAAAATCTGCATGTGTTAACATGTGTCTTTTTAAGCTTCTTTTCTCATTACATTCATAGGAACAGTGAGAACATTTAAATAATTTAAAATCTGCATGTCTTACTATATGTTTTTTTAAGTCTCCTTTAATACTACATGCATAACTACAGTATGAACATTTAAATAATTTAACATCTGAATGTTTTCTTAATATATGTATTTTTAAACTTCCTTTATCATTACATTCATAATTACAGTCAGAACATTTAAATAATTTAACATTTGAATGTTTTCTTAATATGTGTCTTTTTAAGCTTCCTTTATCATTAGATTCATAGTTGCAGTGTGAACATTTAAATAACTTAAAATCTGAATGTATTAATATATGTCTTTTTAAGTTTACTTTATTATTACATGCATAACTGCACTGAGAACATTTAAATAATTTAACATTTGCATGTGTTAATTTGTGCTTTTCAAAGTCCTCTTTCACATTACATTCAAAACTGCAGTGTGAACATTTAAATGCTTTGACATTTGTGTGTGTGAGCATGTGCGATTCTAAGCTTTTTTTCACTTTACTTTCGAAATTGCATTGAGAACATTTCAACAATTTAACATCTGCATGTGTTAACATGTGTTTTTTTAAGTTTCCTTTATCATTAGACTCATACCTGCAGAGTGAACATTTAAATAATTTTGAATCTGAATCTGAATGTGTTAACATATGTCTTTTTAAATTTGGTTTCCGATTACAATTATAGTTGCATTGTGAACATTTAAATAATTTTGAATTTGAGGGTTTTATCAGACCAAGTTTTTTTACATTTGATTTTCGATTAAGTTCATAATTGCATTGCAAACTTTCAAATTTTCCTTCACTCACTGTGTGTGATTCCAAATCCATTTTTTCAATCATTTTGTCATTCTTCTTAGCCAATGTTTGGGGTTTGCTACTTGAAGAGCTTTTCCCTTCAAGTACGTCACTTTCCTTTTCTTCAACATCACTTATGAGAGTCTGTAAAAAAAAAAAAAAAAAAAATATGCAAACATAAAAAATGAGTGAAATTGAATGGTCTAGCCTATCCTATCACTCCACGGGTTATGCTTCATCCTCCCCCTATATATATATATATATATATATATATATATATATATATATATATATATATATATATATATATATATATATATATATATATATATATATATATATATATATATATATATATAGCTAGATGGGTAGAGTATTTTGGTAAGCTCTTGAGTGTGAATGAGGTGAGGAGGTAAGTTGAGGTGTTGGGGAGAGAAAGGGGTAGATTGATACAGGAGGTTGATGGTGGGATTTCGACAGAAGAAATATGTAAAGCTCTGAGGAAAGTGAAGAACGGTAAAGCGACAGGTTTGGATGGGATAAGTGGAGAGATGTTAGTGGAAGGGGGGGGGGGTAAGTGTTGTAAATTGGTTAGTGAGGTTATTTAATTTATGTTGGGTAATGGGGAAGGTGCCTGTATAGTTCATTTATTTAAGGGAAAAGGGGATAAATTTGAGTGTGGGAGCTATAGGGGTATAAGTTTGCTTAGTATAGTGGGTAAAGTGTATGGTAGAATATTATTGAATAAGATAGGGATTAATGAAATGATATGTGAAGAACAAGGAGGTTTTAGAGAAGGAAGAGGGTGTATGGACCAGGTTTTTACTTCAAGAATGATTGAAGAAAAAAAAGAGAGAAAAAGGGAAGGATGTGTATATGTGTTTTATGGACTTAGAGAAAGCTTAATGATAGGGTGGATAGGAGTAAATGTATGGGAGGTTTTGAGGGAGTATGAAATTGAGGAGAAAGTAATTGAGGGCATTAGATCACTTTATAGGAATAGTAGAGCGTGTGTGAGAATAAATAGAATGGAAACGGCTTTTTTGAGGTGAATAATGGATTGAGACAGGGTTGTGTTATGTCTCCGGGTTTATTTAAATTTATAGATAAAGTGGTGAGGATGATAGAAAGAGAGGGTAAAGGGGTGAGAATGAGGGATCAACAAGATATATGGAATGTGAATGTGTTATTATATGCGGATGATGTTGTACTTTTGTCTGAGTCACAAGGGGGTTTGAAAGTTTTGGTGGATGAGTTTGTAAAATGTTGTGATGTTAGGTTTACGAGTGAACGTAGAAAAGAGGAAAGTGTTATGGATGAAAAATGGGGAGATTGTAGATAGGGTTGTAGGTGGGGGAGATGAATTGCTAATTACGGTGGGGAGGGAGAGATTGGAATGGGTTAATTATTTTAAATATCTGGGTGTGAATTTTAATGGGGGTGATGTTTGTGAGGGAGATGAAGTAGGGTATAGAATAAGAGAAGGGGAGAAGGTGTTGGGAGGTTTGAGGGATGTTTGGAAGAGAGGAAGGTTGACAAGAGAAGTGAAAAAGAAAATGTTTGAGGGATATGGGAGCGAGGTGAAATGCGAAATGAGGTTTTCAAAATGAATAGCGAATGAAAAGGTATTTATATCGGAAGTCGAAGGTGTAAGAGGTAGGGGGAGACCTAGGGGAGGTTGGGTCAGTGGTGTCAAGGAGTTATTGAAGGATAGGGGGTTGGGATGGGAGGAGGGTTTGCGGTTGACAGAGAACAGGAATGAATGGAAATGATTGGTGAGGGGATGAATGCTGTTAAGTTGTGGCTTTTGGTAGTCAACACCCCACGTTTGTGGGAAAAGTTGTGAGTATATAATATATATATATATATATATATATATATATATATATATATATATATATATATATATATATATTATATATATATATATATATATATATATATATATATATATATATATATATATATATATTATTATATTATATATATAATATATTATATATATATATATATATATATATATATATATATATATATATATATATATATATATATATATATATATATATTATATATATATATATATATATATATATATATATAATATATATATATATATATATATATATATATATATATATATATATATATATATATATATATATATATATATATATATATATATATATATATATATATATATATATATATATATATATATATATATATATAGGAACCGACCGGGGCTTGGAATTTGGCCGGGGCCGGGGTCACCCAAATTTGGCCGGGGCCGGGGTTCCCGGGGTTTTCCTAAAATTTGTAAAGAGGTCAAAAGCACTGAAATTTTAGGTTAAGAAAATTAGATATAAGGTTTATTTAATTGTAAGGAAAGTAGAATAGCCAAAATTCACTAAAAAAAAAAAAAAAAAAAATTTTACAAAAAAAAAAAAAAAAATTACAGTTTTGTATAGTTAAAGTTTAAAAAAAAGTACAAAAATTAAAAAAAAAATATTCTATTCATAATTTAGTGATTCAAAGGTTTACCAAGACCCTAAAAAGTTTGAAAAAATGTAAGATATAAAATTATCAATTTAACCTGTATTTATACATATCATTGTTATTTTATTGCCATGTATCAAACTTGTATCATTTAGCTACATTATTTAAAAATTATTATTTTGTTTATACTTTCAGTCAATATGGCTAAAAGATCAGCTTCTGCAGTATTTGAATACTTTACAATGTTTCAGGATAGGCTCGAAATAGCTAAATGTAACATCTGCAGTCAGAAAATTAGAAGAGAACCTCCGGGTGCTACAAGTAAAAAAATTTCAACCAAATCTTTTTGGAGTATCTAAAATCAAAACACAAAGATGAACATTCA
Organism: Armadillidium nasatum; assembly: GCA_009176605.1. Taxonomy (NCBI): domain Eukaryota; kingdom Metazoa; phylum Arthropoda; class Malacostraca; order Isopoda; family Armadillidiidae; genus Armadillidium; species Armadillidium nasatum. The sequence continues at coordinate 48,304 of SEYY01008230.1, forward strand.
CTAGCAGAAAAGGAGCGGTCAAAAGAAACAGAAAAGAAAAAAATCTTAATTTTCTTATATTTTGTTTGAATTTTTTTTTATTATTTGACTGATTGAGCTGAAATTTTCAAAGTATGTGAATTTTTTCACAAAGTTCTGAGTTGATTTCGAGCATTTTTTTGAGTCTATAACGGTTTGAAACTTATTTGGACCCAAAGTTGCAAAAATGAATAACTGGATCAAACCACTGGTCCACATGAGCTGAAAATTTAGCTGAATACTTTTGCCCCAATTTCTTGCATTGGTGGGAATAGATTTTTGATATCACGTCTAGAAAAAAGTTATATAAGCACTTGAAAAAAAAATTTGCAAAAATCGTACCCTTCTGGAGGAAAAAATTATTTATAAAAAACGCTACCTAACTATTTTTTTTTATTTGTGAATATTGTTTAGAAGAGGGCAGGGCAACAATATTTATTTAGTGCATATTTAAATGCTCTTTGTTTGAAGCGAGATATAGCCTCTCAAACTTTGGGAATTTTTGAAATTTGGCCAAAAATGGACCTTTTTGAAGGCTATATCTCAAACCAAACGAAATCTCATCGAATAAAGTACATAGAGGAATTTGTAGCCCCACCCCTCCTCTATACACACCAAAAATAGGAAATGTCATAGTTGTATTTTTAAAAAAAATTTTGTCTGGAAAGTTGGATTTTTTTAGTTCAAAAAAATTTTTTTTCTATAGTTGGTCAGTTTTTAGCTTATAACATTTTTCCTATAACTCTGGGAACAAAAGTCTATTAGAGACTTTTGTATCCCATTTAATTTTGAATAAATAGTCCAATTTTCAGCTCATTCTAAAAAGTGGTTTGGCACCGCCATTCAATTAAAAAAGGGTAAAATTTCAAAAAAAAAAAAAAAAAAAAATTTTTTTTTTTTTTTTTTTTAACCATAATAGACTCGGAAAAACGCTAGAAATGGACTTTTCTTACCGGTAAAAAATCTATATAACTGAAAGTTTCAGCAGAATCGGCTGAAAATTAAAAAAAAAAAAAAAAAATTAAGTATAATTTGCCATTTTAACCCCGGCCGGCAACCCCGGTTTTCCTTGATTTTTGGCCGGGGCCGGGGTCAGTAAAAATGGCCGGGTTGGCCGGGGCCGGGGCCCGGTCGGTTCCATATATATATATATATATTATATATATATATATATATATATATATATATATATATATATATATATATATATATATATATATATTATATATATATATATATATATAAGTAGTATACTACGCGCTTTCGATGCCAGATTTAGCTACTTTTCAAAAAATCTGGCAACCTATGCCAAAACGGGATTTTGATTTGCAAGCAAATCACTCCGCTCAAATTGACCTCACGCTCTTTCCTGACACATTTTGGGTTCAACCAATGAAATTGACCAAGTCTGGGAAGGGCCTACTTATATATAATATATATATATAAAAAATGCTATCACCACATTTAAAAATTATACTTAAAAATTTCAAAAGTTAAGAAATTAATTAAAAAGACGTACAAAATTACTTTAACAAAAAAATAAAAAAAAAAAAAAAAAAAAAAAAAAAAAAAAAAAAAAAAAAAAAAAAAAATAATAAAATAAAATAAAGAGAGAGAGTGCCGATAAGCAGTGAACTGAGGGTCAGAGAAAAGAAAAATATTGTCAATAGAGCGTTTTACACAAAAATCATATTGGCAGAGATAAGATCAGAAGAATTGTAATGTTTCTAAACCTTTTCTTTACATGATAGATTTGATAGTTTAGAAAGACCGGAGGTTAATTAAAGAAATAGGAAGATAGTAAGAGGTCAGTGAGGTGTCCCTCTGTTTGAGACATAAATAATGAACACAGGATTTCAACAAGAAGGTCAAAGTGTGAAGTCAGAGACAAAATAATTTGCCAAGGCAGGATGCAAGCTCAGAAGCACATATTTTGAAAATCACAGGAGATGCTATCAGGACTGTACACATTTTTAGTGTTAAAGTTCAGAGATAGCAGAATTTTAAAAAATTACAGTATTTGGTATGAGTTGGAGGGGTTGAAGGAGGAGGAATAGCTACAGAATTATCGAAGGTGGAATTAGCAGCAAAAGTTTTGGCGAAGAGTTCAGTTTAGCAGAAGGTTGCACTACAGTTGTGCAGTCAAAATATACAAGATAACAAAGAGAAAGAAGCATAGTTTGAGTTCACATTTTTTTTTTTTTTTTTTTTTTTTTTTTTGCAACATGCCAGAAAATACATGGGAAGAGGAACCAGAAAGATTATTGTCTTTTTTACTGAAGAAAAGTTTTTGATGTTTGAAAGAATAGATTTTTCGTGATTCTGAGACGAAATATAAGTTGCGTAACTTTCTAGAGTCTGAAGACGTTAATTCTTGAAAGAAGTATCTTTGCGTCAAAATGCGCGAGAACAAGCAGTTTTTTAAACCAAGTTTGTTTGGTCTAGTTGAAGAGAATGAATATGGAATGTACTCCTCCATGGCAAAGAGAATCGCTTCCGAGGAACTCCTCCCACTGAAGCAATAATCATTCCATGGAAAATCTAAAAGTACAACCCCAAGTCTGAGCAGTTTGATGCAGCGAAACAATACAAATGTTTATTCGCAATAGTCAGAGGTCTTTCCCACAGAAAACTTGGGAGATAGAAGAGGAGAGAAAGATAAGAAAGTGTTCGGGTGAACATAGAAATGGAAAGAGTCTAGCAGTATAAGGAGAAGGATTAGAAGAAAAAAGCCTAGAATGTTGGGTACATTTCCCAAGGATCAAGAACGGAAGGCAAGTTCAACAAAGTATCTTGAAATAGTTTTCAAGATACTTTGTCTAACTTGCAATTGGTGGTGATGAATATTTAAATTTTTTAAAATTATATCTTTCATCAATCTCCAGTCAAATCCTTATCATTATTGCAACACTCTTTCCCAATTCATGCATTCACAACGTTTACCAGAAATTTGACAATTTCATTACGCCCAGGAATATTCGATATGTGGAGTTACCTTCACATTGATTTTGTGAAGACTGTGTTTACAAAACTGGTATTCAGCTAAGAATTAACATTTGCAGTTGTTTTTTTTAATTTTTTGTCATGACCCTACGCAATGATCCTCGATCTCTGTCACCCAATTCAAATGACATACATGCTGGTGTTTATCGGATAATATTTTTCTGGAAGAACAATATGCTTTCATGATCTTCGATACAGTACTTCATTGTACAGCAAATCATTCTGCCACTTTTTCAAAGGTATACCTAACTTTAATCCGCACAAAATGCTGACCACAAAGCAACTGAAGCTTGCTACACACATTATGCCTAACCCATCACACTTAACACACGAGCCCCTGAGGAGACATCTTTGATTCTCAGTAGTCGACATATATTTACCCATTCTTTCTGTTGTTTCCATATTTTTGTGTATATATATATATATATATATATATATATATATATATATATATATATATATATATATATATATATATATATATATATATATATATATATATATATATATATATAATATTTTTTTTTTATTTTTTTTTTTTTTTTTTTTTTTTTTTTTTTTTTTTTTTTTTTTTTTTTTTTTTTTTTTTTTTTTTTTTTTTTTTTTTTTTTTTTTTTTTTTTTTTTTTATTTATTTATTTATAATTTCTTTAAACATTTAATTTTTTTTTTTTTAAATAATTCTGAATCTCTTTTAACTGCCCTTCCTGACTGGTGCCCAGAACAAGAGGTACCACCTGACCCCCTACCTCCCAGTTACACTCCTGCTATAAAGATACCAGAACTAATTCTTAAGAAACTCAAATTAACTTTTAAATTCTCTATCATACCTGACTTTCTTGTAATACAAATTTCTGCTCAATTTGATCACTATCCTCAGGGTGTTCTTCCGTAATATTCACTTCTTCGTCTTTTATTTCAATTTCCTCTTTCATGTCAATGTTCGGAGAAAAGATTTTTGTCTGTTGAAAAGATAAGATTTTTAAAATAATAATAACAATAATAATAATAAATATTAATAAAAATAATAATAATAAACATGCTTTTCATACTTGAATTTCTTTCCACTCAGAATCTGGTTCATTGTTTATTACATCTTCTAAACTTTTCTCCAAGAATTCTTCCTTAATTTCAATTTCACTTTTAATATCCATAATCAACTTAAAATTTTGCTCTTAAAAATATCTCAAAATAAAGCAAAATCCTTCAAGTTTTGGTAGCCTAAAATAAATAAAATTAAAATATTTATAAATTAATCTTTATTAGAGAGCTAATCTGAAATGCAACAGATGAGTAAATATTTCAACAAAAACTGATTCAGAATAAATTATATTACTCTCACATCATTTTAATATTAATCTAATCTTTTTTTTAAAAAAAGCGTAACTAGACCATTCATAAATTGATATAATCCTTCTTTAAAGGTTGAACGTGAACTATCAACTTATTTCCATAATTACAATTAACAATTCAGTTACTAAAAAAGAATTTATTCAAATATTAACAATTTATACTTTCGTTTTTGAAGTCATATCCCCCCTCTATGTGTGATGGTTAAATTAATAAATCATTCTTGTAACTTGTTGAACTGATTCACGATTTTTTGGGGAATTTTTTTTCAAAAAATTTGGAAAAAACAAAAAACCATGAAAATACCATGAAGGATTGATTCAATCAAAAACAAACCTTAGATAAAAATGTGTCTATATATTCCTCCTAACTTCTCTAAAAAAAATTTAAAAAAAAAGTTAGGTATTTTTTAAACGAGTTATTTGAAGGGAGGCTTTTTTTCAAGAAAAATTTCTCAACCCAACTTCAAATGACACCAGTTCAAAATTTGCTCAAAAACTTTTTCTTTTTTTTCAGTAAAGATTGGAGGATCATATAGACACATTTGCATCTAAGGATTGTTTTGGATTCAAACAATTCTTCAAGATATTTTCATGGTTTTTATGGATTTTTCCATAAATTTTTTGCACAAAAAAAAACTTAAAAATTATGAAAATGAATTAGAATCAAAAACAATCCTTAGATGAAAATGTATCTATTTCATTCTCCTAAGTTTTCTGAAAAAATGAAGAAAAATTGCTGAGCAAATTTTGAATTTTTGTCATTTGAAGTTGGGGTGAGAAATTTTTAAAAAAATTTCAAGACATGAAAACACCATGAAAGATTGTTTCAATCAAAAACAACCCTTAGAAGAATATGTTTCTACATCATTCAACTACCTTTACTGAAAATATCAAAACAAGTTATTGAGCAAATTTTGAGCTGGGGCCATTTGAAGTTTTAGTGGATTATCTCCCAAACCATACCCCTACAGAAATTTAACAAGAATGCAAAAATTATACTTATAAATTTATACACTTATAAACCAAATTTGATCTTTCTTTTGTGAAAATAAAAATTTTTATTTCACAAGACAATAATCAACAAAATGTACCATTGAAAATGAAAAGGACAACAGAAGAATTTTGATCATTTAAAGATGGGCAATGAGTTTTTAGAAATAAAACTTCAAAATCATACAATCAAGAAGGGAAGAAGCATGTTGAAGAAAAGAGAAATTTAATGAAGAAAAAAGGTAGGTATGTCCATGGTCTTTTATGGCAGAGAGTATAGGAGAGCAAAGAGGATGGATTGTTCTAAAGGAAACTCTTCTATACTTCAATCCTTTCTTTCAATTGTAGACCAGTTTGGCCTGCATATGCCGCATTGCAGCTGGTACACTTAAATAAATAAATTAATGAGGATCTGAAAAGAATTTGGGTGAGATTCTTTGTGTCTCAAGAAACTATAAATTGTGAGAGTTGTAATTTATAAGAATGAACTGGCATTGTAGGAATGTAGCTTCAATTATAGTAAGAATATTTCTATTAAGTTGAAATGTAAGTGATCCTATAAACAGAAGTTTTAAGTATATTTTTTGTTTGGGTACAGTAGGAAAATGAAGAGTGGGTCTGAAGATATTAGTGAGACACTCTTTAATTAATATAATACTTTTTCTACTTTAGGAATAAATTAAAGTGGAAAAGTATTTTTAGAAATTCCATCTCTGTATGGAATATAAATATATAATTAGTGATGGATAACATGTCATATTTTCTCATTTGCAGATGTGGATATAGAATCTTTGTCATGTGTGGATACTGATATGGATGCGAATATTGAATTTTTGAAAGTGCGGATATGGATATGGGTATGGATGCGGATGTTGAATTTTTAAAAGGGCAGATGTGGATATTGCATTTTCACAAGTTTGGATGCAGATGTTAATTTTGATGAAGATGTGGACGTGGATGTGGATGCTATCACTAATATATATATATATATATATATATATATATATATATATATATATATATATATATATATATATATATATATATATATATATATATATATATATATATATATATTTTAGGGATGGAGCGATATCAAATTTTTACCGATACCGATACTACCTTAAAAATATACCGAATACCTGCCGATACTACTACCGATACCGATACCGATACTTTACTCTTGTCCAAAATTTTTACTGATACCGATACTGTAATTACCGATACCGATGCCGATACTGCGATACCGATACCGATACTTCACTCCATCCCTAATATATATATATACATATATATATATATATATATATATATATATATATATATATATATATATATATATATATATATATATATATATATATATATATATATATATATACCGTATATATATAGTGACTGACCAGAGCTTGAATTTTGCTGGGGCTCTGATCAGGGTTGCTTAAAATTTATAGAGGTCAAAAGCACTGAAACTATAGGTAAGAAAATTAGATATAATTTTAAAATGAGATTTATTTAATTATAAGGAAGAAGTAGAATAGTCAACAATTCACTTAAATTAATGATTATATGCATTTTCTCCAAAAAAAATTCTGACAATTTTAGATTTTGTAAAATATAAGTTTAAGAAAACTACAAAAACTAGAATTTTTTTTTCTGATTCACAAGTGATTAAGAAGGTTTACTTTGGTAAGACCCTAAGTAAAAAATTTGAAAAATGCAAGATATAAAATTATAAATATAAACTGTATTAATACATATCACTGCTAGTTTATTGCTGTGTATCAAACTTGTATCATTAACCTACATTATTTCAAAATTATGGACGAATTGGGGCAATGGCCAACAATCAGGGAAAACTGGGGTTTGCCTGCCAGGGTTAAAATGTCAAATTATATTTATTAATGGTGGATGAATCAAACAAAATATAAATTAAGATTTTCCTTCGTGTTTTTTTCAATTTTTCCTTTTGACCACTCCTCTTCTGCTAGTTCATCTTTGTGTTTGGACTTTAGATGCTCCCATAAAGATTTTATTGAAAAATATTTACTTGATGAACCAGGAGGTCCTCTTCTAATTTCCTGACTTCAGAGGCAGATGTTACATTTAGCTATTTCAAGCCTATCCTGAAACATTGTAAAGTACACCCATACTGCTGAAGCTGATCTTTTAGCAACAGTTACAAAGTATAAACAAAATAATTTTGAAATAATGTAGCTAAATGATACAAGTCTGATACACAGCAATAAAATAATTTGTATAAATACAGGTTATATTGCTAATTTTATATCTTATATTTTTTCAAACTTTAACTTATGGTCTTAAGTAAACCTGTTTAATAACTATTGTGAATTAGAAAAAAAAAGTTCAAAAATGTTTGTAGTTTTTTAAACTTTTGTTATGCAAAATCTGTAATTTTCTGATTTTTTTTTTTTTTAAAAATGCATATAATCATTAATTTAAGTGAATGTTAAATATTCTACTATTCCCTTATAATTAAATAATTTAAATTCTGACAAAATTGAAAGTTAAATCAACTATGGTTCAGTAGTTGTAGCAACCATGGCCTTTTTTTGTTGTCACATAAGATAGCATTGAAGTGAATTTTGTTTGTGTTGAAGTGATGGTAATTCTATAGAGATGCAGGTCCAATTTTTTTTTTCTTACACAGCCTAACTACGAAAATAAAATCATCAGTTTTTTTTTTTTTTTTTACTGTTAATGGACGAATGACAAATGATATTGAAAGAAAAAAAAATATATAAAAAACTTTAAAAAAAAAATTTTTTCAAACTAATAAAAATAATTTTGTTCAATATAGTGTCGTAAGATTTTCTATTCTTTGACTACTTTGACCAGGTTGCTATTATGACTAGATTTTAAAAGATCTTGAAACTAAAAATGGAAATAATAGTTAATATATATATATATATATATATATATATATATATATATATATATATATATATATATATATATATATATATATATATATGTAAAGGTGTAGATTGTTTCTGAGTTTCGATTGTTAAAAAAATATCGAAAATCGAAAATATCGGAGAAGCCTAACGTAAACAAGAAAGTTGCCAGAGGTACTATTACACTAGACATACACACAATTATTATTTACTTTTCTAACAAAACCTAATTCGACTTATCATAACCTGAACTACCGAAGATGCCGTAATTTAACCTAAAAAATAATAATTTTAATGTACTTATAGTTTATAACATAACCTAAATTTAAGGTATCTAAACTGAAAAGAACAAATTACACATGTCTTGAACAGTCAAGGTAACTGAAACTGGTTAGGTAGGAAAGTATCGATTAAAATAAAATATCGACAAAAAAGTGTATTGATATAAAAAATATTGAAACTCAGAAACAATCTACACCTAAGCCATATATATATATATATATATATATATATATATATATATATATATATATATATATATATATATATATATATATATATATATATATATAGGCTTAGGTGGAGATTGTTTCTGAGTTTCGATATTTTTTATATCGATATTTTTTTATGTCGATATTTTATTATAATCGATATTTTCCTGCCTATAATTAGCCCTAGGCTACTATGTCGTGCAAACGTTCTTGTGTACGTTAGGTCTCTTTTACGGCAAATTCTTGTGTAGGTTAGGCCTCTTTTTACGGCAATTTCGGTAGTTCAGGTTATGATAAGTCGAATTAGGTTCTGCTAGAAAAGTAAGTAATAATAATTGTGTCTATGTCTAGTAATAGTACCTCGTACCTCTGACAACTCTCTTGTTTACGATAGGCTTCTCCGATATTTTCGATTTTCAATATTTTTTAACAATCGAAACTCAGAAACAATCTCCACCTATATATATATATATATATATATATATATATATATATATATATATATATATATATATATATATATATATATATATATATATGCTTAGATTAAGAAGTTGTCTAACCTTGTATATCAATATTTTGAAATTCCCATCTATCGGTTATACTAGTTCAGGTTATGACTGTTTCAGTCGTTCAGGTTATGATAAGTCAAACTAGGTACGCTAGAAAACTAAATAATAATAGCAATAATAATAATATTAATAGGTATAAATGAAATGAAAGCTAAATAATAATAATACCATTATCAAAAATTTGCATTGATATCGATATTTCCATATATCAAAGGTCAGACAGCTTAAAACTAAAAACTAAAACTAAAATTATTTGGCCAGGGCCGGGGTCACTGTGGTAGAAGCCACCCTAGCCCTGAGGTGAAAATATGACAAGTTTGGTTTAGGATGGTGGTGAGATAAGAAACATGAATTTTGGAGATTTTGGAAACTGTGAATAGAGAAATGTAGGAAAACAAAAATATAAAGTAACTAAGCAGAATACTAGGTCTAGGTTTTGAATTAGAAAGCCAGAAAGAAGAGTAAAGTATAAAGAAATATGAGAAATAAATTGATAGGGATAAATGAGAGTCAGACATGAAAGAAATAAGAAAAAGGTATTGGAAATAGCAAGTAAATTAAGTTTAGCCCAATGCCAAAATTAGGGCTACAAGTTCAAACGCCTAAGAAATCAGGAAAATTGGATAACATCAAGAAGGAAATTTATCAAATTTATAAATATTCTTCCCGAATTATGAAAATAACATAAAAGCGATGAATAGGATATTTAAGATGGAAAGAAGATTAGAATTAAAGGTGAATAAATAAAAAATAAAAGTATATAAAATTGGTGTGGGTATGGTAAATGAACCATAATAATTAATAAATAATTATACAATCGAAATAAGAAAACAACGGGATTCAACATGGCGGATGAATAATTTTTAGAAAACAAAAAATCAGAGTCCAAAAAATACTGACACGGGCCGGAGAAAATTGTTACACCCGCTCCTGAAAATGCTAAAATCGTCAAACTTCGTACCTCCGACAACATTTACGAGAGCTCAGTCATTGAAAATTTTTGCGGAGGATTCATTCTGTTCCTACGGCTGATGAGACGAGTAGTGTTAAAAGGAAAAAGTTCCTTGACTTAAACCTACGCTTATAAATTGGTAAATTATATAAAAGAGTTTCGTAATAATTCTATTGTTTGATATTGCTATAGTTTGGTAAATTTTGATAGTATTGAAAAGTTATATAAAGTTTTGACGTTTTTATACTATAATTTAAAACTCGTTTGAAGGATTACGAATTAATTAGATACATCTCTGATATATTGACATTGAAATTCAAAACTCGATTGAGGTATTACGAATTAAATACACTTCTGATATTTGGACATTGAAATTTAAAACTCGCTTAAAGTATTACGATTTAATTAAATTAAAACTCGTTTGAGGGATTACGAATTAATTAGATACACTGATATTTTGACAGTGAATTTAAAACTCGTTTGAAGTATTACGAATTAAATTAAAACTCGTTTGAGGGAGTACGAATTAAGGTTACTAGTAACCTATATGTATATATAAAGTTGTGATGGATAACACTGAAACTAGTGACAACCTGTATATTGCTTGAACAATTAAGAAGAATAATAGGAGAAGTAGAAATAATCCTGCAAATATTTTGTTTATTTATAAGGAAATTAATAAGAATATAATTTTATTTTATCGAATATTTATATTACCCCTAGACGAATTTGAGAGTTTATTAAGAATTCCGGGCTGTCATTATAGACGTCTGTCTACTCGGACTACGTCTTGTGACATAATTGGGTTGCCTGTCCTGTAAATAGCCTCTTTCAGAAACAAAGAGTTTATCCTGAAATATATTCTTTTCTACTAAGCAATAAATAATGGATCTTGCAGCTTGGGAATTGAAGGAAAAGAAGCGAAAGAGCTTGTCGAAAAAGAAAGAGAAGCTTTTGAAAGAGGAAAAGAAAGAGAAGAAAGAGCTCTTGAAAGAGAAAGAGAAAGAGAAAAAGAAAAAGCTTTTGAAAAAGAAAAAGGAAAGAGCTCTTCAAAGAGAAAAAGAAAAAGAAAAAGCTCTAGAAAGAGAAAAAGAAAGAATGCATGAAATTAGAATAATGGAAATACGATTGGGAATTGTCAGTAGATTCGATGAGAATATTGAAGAATTGCACAGCAAAAAGAACAAATCAGCGGATGGTGAAAGAAAATTGGAAGAGAAAAAGGAATTAAAAATTGTACAATCTGAATCAAAACGCGAAATAACTGTCCTTCCTTCCACTTCTAGAAGTGAATTGTCTCAACAAATAACTTCTAGTCGGGAATCTCCCATGAAAGGAGAGAATTTTTCTTCTCAACCCGAAATTTCTACTGAGAGGGAAACATCGTCATCTCAGGATCTATTTTCTCAGATGGAAACTTTTGCTGAGAGGGAAGTAACTTTATCGCAAGATATGTCCATTCCGCCTGCATTTTCTGAGCAAGAAAAGAAAGAAGATGAAGTTTCTTCTTGCTCTAGTGAATTCGAGCATAGCGGATCTCAAATTCCAAAATGTGAAAGAATATATATGCGAGAGACTGAAGAGAGAGATTGCCATGTTGAAATAACTATTTCCTCAGAAAAGGAATCACGAATTGAACGATCAAGAGTAGAAAAGCCAGAACTCGAATCCGAAAGAAGAGTTGAATTCATAGCAAACTCAGAAGATTCTAAAATAATTAATGAGGATTTCGAAACCATTTCCATTTCAAGTCTATTAATAAACTATTTTCAAAAGCATGATTCGATTGACAGTTCTGCATCTGAAAAGGAGAAGATCGGAAACGTTACGGATGAAGATGTAATTAGTATAGAAAGTAATTATGATTTGCCTGTAGAAAAGAATTGTAGTCACTCAATATCCTCTAAAGAAATAAATGACTTTAAAATTAGTCATGATCTAGAAACAGAGGAAGAGGATTTGGTGGAAGACCCTAATATTGCCGTAATCCCAGAATTAACATTTCAAAGTGAAGATGCGAAAGTAGAATCTGATAGCTGTTTACACTTTTCTAATCCATCTTCGTCTTCGTTATGTTTTTCTTCAAGTTTCTCTAATAGTATTGAAGAGAATGTAATAAAAATGAAGAAGAGAAGGAAAACGAATTATCATAAGAGAAATGAGAATGATGTGGTTCAAGCCCTTGGAAGTAATTGTTCTAAGAGGGTCGAATTTGCTGAAGACAGTTCTGCATGTAATATCGACTCCTCTCCCGAATTTAAAGAGTCAGTTCAAGGAGCTAGTTCTAAAAAGCAAGGTAAAGATGGTTCTAAAGAAGGCAAGGAACAGAAGGCCGCACCTTCGCAGACGGCCAAGAACTCGATTACGTTGCTCAACCATCTTCGAAAAGGTGTGGAATACAAGATGCTTGAAGAATCAGGCGACCCCCAATCAAAAACTTTCAAATTCAGCGTTATTGCTGGTGGGCAATGCTTTGATGGAACAAGTAGCAAAAAGAAATTGTCTAAGGCTGTTGCTGCTAAGGAAGTTCTCAGTAAGTTGTTTGGTCTCATTATCCCCTCCCCTATGGATCTTCAATGTGTCATGCTTACATCACACCTTAATTTGCATTTGTCGCAGAATCTAGCGGATAAAACTGTTAAGAGTGTATGCGAGAAGCTCCTTTCTTTGTCATCTGAAAAACC